>KZ538118.1:0-101391 GCA_000934665.2 Catajapyx aquilonaris
TCTCTAATGAGTGTCACTACCTTCAGGTGGAAGGACATCATTATCAGCCCACGCCATCTACCTTAGGCTCAGAACTTATTGGACGACCCTCGTAAATGTATGATTATGTGGAAACATCCAACTTGACCATCGAAAGGTAAATGCTTACATCATGGCTGCAGCCTCTTGTGAATAATATTGTGCCTCACCTTGTGTAATAATCAATGGTGTGAATTAGGGACACATTGTCCTTCAGCAATCATTTGCAATAATTACCTGCCATGCCACCATTCTAGTTTACTAGGAGCATTAGTACACTCCATGGTTGCTGTGGGTTCCTGCTATCAAATTATTTGATAGTAGGAAATTTCAAATATTTGCTTTATTACTGCAACGTATGGTGTTGTTATATTTGTATGTATTTTCCTGGAAATAGTAAAAAATGTGTGCTGATAATTTCCTGATGTTTTCTGACGCCAAAATTTATACTGCAAAATATAATGCGCCATCGAAATTCTAAAACCAGTTTCAGTAGTGTGGCAGATTCTGTCAGAAGTTATTATATGTGTGAGGGTCATTAGAAGTTTTTTGGGCTGTTAGTCCAAGAGACACAAAGTCAGTGTAAAATTCCGTTCCATCTGGTCAACAGACATGCTAATAATGCAATCAACTCCAGATAAAAGAGTTTTGGCTGTAAGCAACCTTCAGTTATAGCCAACTTGACAAGCTGGTCCCACTATACTTTATGCATAGCCTGTGTTTTTGGCCATTAGAAACCTTAGGATACTTATTTCCAAGGTCTCCTATCTGGAATCAACTGTACTAATGATAATTATTTTAATACCTATGATGTCAATGCAATTCTCTGGATGATTCAGCACTTGTGGAATAACGGTTTTCCATAACTGCTGTAGAGAAAGATGCCACTGAAAAAAGTTATACGTAATCATTTAATTGGCATTTATTGATTATAATTTCATTATTGGGTAACACAGATCTGATGGTATTATCACGAATTTGCTTCTAAGGCTGAAAATCCCTTGGGCGTATCTTCATCTCACTCTTCTTGAGGGAATAGTTGTGCCCACGCCAGTCCATCCAGTCCACGCCTTTTGCAAAAAGGGTCGTGTTGCCTCGGAGGTATATTCCATTTAAACTGGACTGCAATTGCATTGAACATGTGAATGGAAGACAAGGTAACAACCCAAAAGATCAAAAAGTGGCATGTAATATTGAATTGAACCATGAGTGATTTAGCAGCTTCGGCTAAGGTTCCTACTTTTACAAACTAGTTTTTTTTTGGCTGTGCTGATAAAAAATTATGGACTATAATTTATTAGATATTCAGTGCTATTATTTGCATTTTCATTGTTACAAGCAGATTTCATGTTTAGTCGTCTGATGTGTGACTTGAGCAAACTCATTGCTGTTGCTCTTGCTTTACAGTTGCATTAACAATTTTTAATATGAAACTATTGGAGACCTGACCAAAAAAAATATGAGTAGAAAAAAGGACAAGTGAAGTAAGTAGATATGGTTCCTACCTTGTGACAATTTTTATACCACCAGGCACCATTAAACACCACTGCACAGTGCCTGGCTTTGTCAGCATCATTGTCACGATCAAGAGTGCTGAAGTGTTGTCCACTGTGATGTGATAGAGAATCACCTGCAATGGGTGAGGAGAATGTGCCACATTGCTTAAATAGAAGCACATTGTGACACACCATGTCAAAATGGCTGTTACAGCTGCCAAATACAATATGACCCAATATTATGACAAAATTTTGTATTGTGGAATACCAGTTGCACTGCTGATTACATATATTCCTCAGGTCTCAATTCGCCTCTGTATGCAACAGTTGTTAATGTGATAATAGTAATAATAATAATTTTTAGGTAGTGCCTGACCCTATATAGGGTATGCTGCACAGACCTTTATTGTAACTTGTAGTACATAGATGATATTTTTGAAATGCCCGGGCCCACAGGCAGGATGACAGGAGGGGATGTGCAAGGTGCAGTCCAATGTCTTAAACGTGGCCATTTTTAGTGAACTCCCCCGGGTGGTTTAGTCTGTTGGAAATACCACCCGAGACGAAGCCAGAGGTGACCCTGAACTCTGCACGAGATAAAGGGGGTGTCCCCGGGCTGGGATCGAACCCGGGACCTTAACATCCGTGGGCGCATAAGTTACCACAGCACCACTCCGCCTCCTCACTTGTTAATGTGATATTTCCTAGGTTCAATTTCTAGATACGTGAAAGTTCATATCTGCAAAATTTACCTGAATCTCCAGAGAACCCATTCACCAACAATTTGTAATTGGACGATTCACCAGCAATGTGGAACGTGTTGTACTTGGCAAATCGTGTACCTCCTTCAAAGTCTTCCAGTTCAATTCGCAAAGAGCAAGGTACAGATGATGTCAAACGGTGAATATTATCCAATCCTGAAAAAAAAAACATTAGGTTGTGTCGGGAACACAAGTCGCAGCTTTTGACGTGAATACGTCTTTAAAATCGGATCAGTATTGGGGGGAGTGAATTATCAGTATTGAAGTCTGGACACATGCATGGTAATCCTAAAGTCTGGACACATTCATGGTGACCCTCCTAAGAATTTCCCTGCATGCCTCTGCCATGTGCCCCGTGGCAGGGTCCTGACTATAACACTCACACGCCACTTCGGATATAGTAGACTCGGTTATAATAGCCTGTAACGCTTTTCTGTAACGCTCGAGTTTGCCTCCATGCCCGTATGCGGATCCAAATTTAACCACGTCGGATATAGTAGACTCGGTTATAATAGACTCGTTTATAATAGACTAACGCTTTTCTGTAATGATCGAGTTTGCCTGCATGCCCCCCATCTATACGGACCCAATTTTAAAGACGTATTCACGTCAAAAGGATAACCCTTCTGAAGTTCTAATATTAGTGTTGGAATTCACCAAATACCACTTTGACAGCTTATACAAGTGTGTATAGCAGTTCGTATGATATATGTGACGACAAGATATGCTTCATCATGCTGTCTGTGCTACTTCCATTTGGATTATAAGTTACCTAGCCAGAACTCCTTGTTGAGGTCTCCAAATCCAGTTTTGTATGTCATCCAATTTTGGTAAAAGTCCAAAGGAGGAGGGTAATCATCCCGTCGTTGGACCACTGTCCAGCCTCCACTGTCAGTTGTTAGGTCACAATATACCTGCAATATTAACAAATGTCACTAAGAATATTTTCTGTAGTTTTAGGTTGGAAATTCGTAATATGTTGGGCAACAATTGTCCTGAATGGCAGCGATTTTCAAAAACCATTCACTCTTGGTTGAAGCTAGAGAATTATTTTTCCTGTACACTCCAAGCCACTTAAAGGCAGAGGCATATTGTGCAGTCACATAAGGGTGTCAAAAAGGAGTTACTTCAATTTCCTTGGAGAGAACTTGGAGTGTGTAGATTCCGCTGGTCCTGTGGCCCGCTTGTTGGACTTCAGCGCAACTGCTGGGTGCAGCGTACCTCTTAAATCTCTCTGTTGAAATCAGGGAAAAGTTATTGTTACTCTATAGCATGAAACTGAGGAGTAAGTAAAATGTTAACGAATGTCTTTATGCAGTATGTGTGCTTATACGGAACATTCTACTGCAGAAAATACTTTTTGTTATCAACTCTTTTTTAGCAATATTATCATTTTTGAGATAACTATGTTCTTAAAGTAGTAACTTTAACAGCTAATGAACTGTCCCAATGTTTTCTTCAATTTTAATGATTCTTAGGATTCAACTCACCAAGGAAAGCTCTTTCTTGTTGCACTGTCTTATCCAGCTGAAAAATTGCAAAGTTAAGTTTATGTGTTCATCAACTGATAATAACTTATATTATGTAACAGTAGGTCAGTCACATACCAAATTCAAATGTTGGTAATAAAAATGAATCTACTTGTATATGACTTATCAAGTGTAAAGTGATAGGCAGGTAATTGGGGATCTTACCATTATAATTATAGTAATAATGCTAGACTAGATCAGAAAGGTTTGACAACTTACAACAGTTAGTATAGCACAAATACTGAGATACTGTAGTACGAAGTGGCACAAAATGTGCCATGCTCATACTAATAGCTAACATCATATTCCAATTTAGTCAGTGTAAATCATTTTTCAATGCGCTCTTTGCACAAAGGGAATAATCAATTTTTGAACAAACTTTAGTTGAAAATAAATTGGCATACCAATACCTCATTTGTAGGCCCGTGCAGATTTACTTCCACTGCATTGTCACCTGACACTAAATGAAGATACACTACAATGACTATGATACAGTAGCAATAGGTCATTTTGAATAGCACTTCACCACACCGAGTCTAACTTAAGTCTAAACTATGGGGGGATTTGCATATCCCTTTATATATCCATTTTATATACAATTTGCGTCGTGTATTTTTAGTTTCTTCTGACCATTTATGGTTAATGCGGTATTCCCCCCTGGTGATGTTATGCTATACAGCCAGAGACCTACATGTATTCTTATTATTAAGTGACATACTTTAATTGTGTCAAAAAATAAAGCTTCAGACAAATGTATTTTGATGCTTTACCAACAGCAAAACCCTATCAAGGTGAAGGGATAGTTACCTAACATTCATTTTGAATTTGTTTTTGGACTCAATTATTCGGCAAAATGAACTTGTAAGGTAGCCTACGGTAGTTACCAGTGATTAGTTGCGCTGAGCAAATCTTTTTTGAAATATTAGAATCATTACACTCCTCAAAGTAGCGGGCTAACACTAATGCATACCCAGATGTTATTCCCTGCATATCATCAATCAGCATTTCTGTATATTTCTTGAAGATGTCTGTCGGAACATTTCGCGAAAGGTTTATGCCAAAGTGTTGAGTTAATATTTACAATTGAGGATTGCTCAATTGATGAGTTATAGACAAATAAATAAGGATAGCAGCTGCTGCGCCCCTGTTCAAATAATGCATGTGACGTAATGGCCACTTCGCCCTTGAACTTCTGATCCATAGTAATTTTGTAGAAATTCTTCCTAAATATCCTGCAACGCAATATCTTGGTATACTCATTACTTATCTCTCCCTAATCACAACCAATTTTGAGCTTGTTACTGGCCTTAAATATTTAAGAGCTGCGGCTGTGCTTACAACTCCGTAATGGCAGGACATTACAGGCACAAACTGCTGCACGAAGAACGATCAGCAAAAAATTAATAGAGTTCAAATACATGTTAATATTCAGTAAACTTTGATATGTAGCTAGTGTCCAGGTGGCTGTAGCCACTTTTAATTTCTCAGCTCTATTTCTTCGTTGTTCATGTATTTTTAACTTGGGAAGAAACTGGATATATTCGAGAACTCAGCGACTATGAACAATGGTAGTTCGTTTCAATCATTACACAACACATGAATGTCTAAAATGCAAATTGTAGTTGAACAGTCTTTTTCTACTGCATAATAGCATGAGGTTTTCGTCCAGAGATAGTATCTTAGGCCAGTGTTGCAATCGTTTATTTAAATTGCAGCCAATTGGACTACAATTATTGCCCTTGGGTGTACTGCACCAGGTACTTAAGCTTCAGCAAGTTGCGACACTCGTAAGGTCAGAGCGCGTTCGAGTCCAAAACTTTGAAGCTGTCAAAATGTGGCTCTCTGCATTTTCCATTTCAATCCTACTCAGTTTATCATGTGCCGACCGACCAAAACTGTCACCTGACCTCGACCATGACACCGACCTTGTCCTGTCACTGGTCAACGACATCCACCAATACCTGCTCCAAAAATCGGATGTCCAACTGGCCGTCTCACTGGACCACTTTCCTTCCGGCAGCATAAGCCGACTGGTGTCCAACAATCAGGTGGACAACAAGTTCGCCACAATCTGGTGGTCAACAGAAGTATCCAACGAGACCACAGGTACGGGCCTGACTATGGAGTGCGCCTGGAGTAGGCTGTTCGTGGTGTCCTCCAGTCCGGACAAGGCCAACTTGCTGACCTCCAGCAGGATGACCACAATGTGGTCTCAGCCGCTGCATGACCACCTGATCCTTTGGCTGACCAATGTGACCGACACTGAAGAGATAAAGCAAACGATGGTGCAATACCCGATTGCTGACTTTCGATTCAAAGTGGCGACGGTGGTACAGGGCGATTCATTGCTTCTGTATTCCCTCTGCTTCTATTGCGATAAAGGCTCTCCTACTCTTGAGTTCCTCGGGACGTACCGCAAAGGGCAAGGTATCGACACCCTGCCTTTGTTCTTGAAATACGGAGAGAATTTCCACTGGAGCCAGTTTCGCATTCCATTCATTGACACGTATGACATGAACGATGTGTCAGAAAAGATGAAGGATCTGATCATATACAGCGCTGAGGCAACTGCTGCTTTGGTCCTTACTGAAATGCTGAATGCTTCTCTAGAGATCTACAACTTGGAAAGTGCAGGGTCTGAGATATTAGAAGGCCAGCTGCCAAACGGGACGTGGCTTGGATCCATCGGCGACTGCGTTTACAAACGCGCTCAATTGGCAGTGTTTCCATTCCCGCCTGGAGAAATCATACGCGACGCCGAGTACAGTGTCCCTTTCCATTTTGATCGGGTCACTTTCGTAGTGCTGAGGCCTGAGCCAATCTACAGCTGGATGATCATAATCAAGGCCTTCTCGGGTTTCTTGTGGTTTGTCATATTCATCTGTGCAGTGACCTGCGGGGTCATCATGTGGCTGGTGGCTGTCTCTAGAGCCAAAGTGGACACTTTGCTGTCAGAGACTAAAGTCAAGCCGAAAGGTATGTCCACCTTCATGGCCTTCACCTTCTCGACTTTGATCGATCAAGATGTCCAGATGCCCTCGTTCATCCAAATCCGAATGATGGTGTTCGTCTGGATGATATTCGTCATGCTGATCATCACCTGCTACGAGAGCCGCCTCTTTGCCCTGATCGCCATACCGGCCATGACCACTCCTCCTGCCAACTTCCGTGAGCTGCTCGACCCTTCATTTAGGTACGACTCGTACATGCCGTACACCCAGCTGCTGCTATTCACAGCCATGGTGGAGCGACAGGGAGAAGGAATCAACAGCGCCATCAAAGACGCGGTCAATGGAGGTGTCCAGTCCGCTCCTGGCCTCCCCAAATGCCTGGAGAAGGCGACTGAGCGACGCCAAGCTTGCGTGACCATATCGTACTACGCCGCGACTTACGGACAAGTGCACATGGACGCGAAGGGGGAACGACTGATCTACCAGCCGCCTGAAGCGAAGACATTCTTCTTCTACGTGTTTGCGATCATGCCCAAGAACTCACCGCACGCTCCTTATGTCAATTTTTTTGCCAGCAACCTGCTAGCAAGTGGGATTGATCTGTTCTATCGGGACAGGGTGGCCCACTACTGTTTCACCCAAGGTCTGACGGTGGCCAGGGACCAGGCCATGGCCAAGAGGCTGGCCGGCGAAGAGGAGGAGATCGATGGGGCCAAGGTGCTGGACCTGGAGGTGCTGCAAGGACCCTTCCTGCTGCTCTCCTTCGGTCTGATCATTGCCCTCGGAGCCTTCGGAGCGGAGATGTGTTTCTGGCATTCCTCTGGAATTAAGCGGCGCTGGAAGGAAAGGAATGTGGATAAAATAGTAGACATTGGGAACTAGAGCTGTTACGGAGATGCACGTGGATAAGTTCCAGAATGATATGCAGTACGAGTGGCAGAGTGTGTGTAATAACTCAAATTCATATCGGGAAACCCTTCACTTCTATCTACTTTCCTAAGCGTGTATCCGCTGAAGGATTGGCGTGTATCCACCAGGAAGGAAGGTTAGGCCATGGCGGGTCATGGGGTATGGGTTGGTACAGTATCGCGTGCCCCTACCCCTGCCACATTCGGTCTCCCGATATGAAAGTCTTTCCCATTATGGTTGTGTGTATTATACAGTAGTCGGGTTTTCGACATTTCGCATTTTAGATTTGCATAAGAGCAAAAACATTCCCATGAGTGAAAAAAAGGGTAGGATAAGACCTCCGTTGCGGAATGAAGGTACTGAAACAAGGCAGGCGCACGTAAGACCTTCACCAATTGATTTAAACCGTACAGTACCATAGGTCTTACTAACAACTCTTACTACAAGCAATTACCAATTTACTACTCATGAAATCTCCTTTCTGAAAACAGTTTGTGGAATTTTCTTCGTACGACTAGTTACTTCTAACTTAGCAGTACCAGTGTAGTGCAATATAGAAAACAGCAAAAGTAGTACGACGAAAATTCCACCCATTAATTTTCCGTGAGCCACTCCATATTAGTGTTTTCTGAAATTACGAACTTCATAATTAATCACATTGAATTTCTATACGATTGGTGCGAATTATTGCCATGAAACATTCATGCAGAATTGTCACTTCTTTTAGATGCGGATTTTAACACATGTAACACATGTAACTTGGGGTAACATGTAAACGTAAATTGGTAAATTGTAGATGGTCTTTTTCGATTTGATTCTGCATTTTCAGGAGAGAAAATTTCCATGTCTGTTAGGATGGGTTTAGTTTTTTTTCCTTTTGCCTTGTGACAATCTTTATATACCACCAGGCGCCATTAAACACCACGGCACAGTGCCTGGCTTTGTCCACATCATTGTCACGATCAAGAGTGCTGAAGGATTGTCCACTGTGATGTGATAGAAGATAGAGAATCGCCTGCAAGGCTGCAATGGGTCAGGAGAATGTGCAGCATTGCTTATATAAGCACATTGTGACACACCATGTCAAAATGGCTGTTAGAGCTGCCAAATACAATATGACCCAATATTATGACAAAATTATGTATTATCAGGTCTCAATTCGCCTCTTCCTAAATATTCTGCAACACACAATATCTTGGTACTCATTACTTATCTCTCCCTAATCACAACCAATTCTGAGCTTGTTGCCGACCTTAAATATTTATGAGCTGCGGCTGTGCTTACAACTCCATAATGGCAGGACATTACAGGCACAAACTGCTGCACGAACTACGATCAGCAAATAGAGTTCTAACTTCTAATACATGTTAATATTAAATTAACTTTGATATGTAATGTCCCGGTGGCTGCTGCCACTTTTAATTGCTCAACTCTATATTTCTTCGTTGTTCATGTATTTTTAACTTGGGAAGAAACTGGATATATTCGGGAACACAGCGACTATGAACAATGGCAGTTCGTTTCAATCATTACACAACGCATGACTGTCTAAAATGCAAATTGTATTTGAACAGTATTTTTCTACTGCATAATAGCACGCGGCAGGGCCGGCCCTAGGTGGGTGCGGGGCCTAGGGCAAGAACTAAATGCGGGGGCCTATTCTCAGTGAGTGAATTTCTGTACATCACGCATTGCGTATCCAACAATTTTGTTGGCTGACTTTCTATAATAACGTACAACTGAGGGGCGTAGACAGAAAATTTTAGGGTGCGGGCCCATAAGCAGTAGAGGGAGGGGAGCAAGCCCGCCGCATGCGAAATTTTTTTGAAGTTCAAGGTCACATGAGCTTAGTTGAATGTAGTAGATTTGAATGGGTGTGTATTGATGAAATACTCGTTCAAAATGTCATTAACTCTTGACTGATTTTATGAGCTCTCTCTCTCTCTCTCTCTCGGCGCGGGGCCCCCCAGAAGCGCGGGGCTCTGGGCGGTCGCCCGGACTGCCCACCCCTAAGGCCGGCTCTGGCACGCAGATTTCGTCCAGAGATAGTATCTTAGGCCAGTGTTGCAATCGTTTATTTAAATTGCAGCCAATTGGACTGCAATTGCCCTTGGGTGTACTGCACCAGGTACTTAGGCTTCAGCAAGTTGCGACACTCGTAAGCTCAGAGCACGTTCGAGTAAGAAACATTGAAGCTGTCAAAATGTGGCTCTCTTCATTTGCCATGTCAATCCTACTCAGTTTATCCAGTGCCGACCGACCAAAAGTGTCACCTGACCTCGACCATGACACCGACCTTGTGCTGTCACTGGTCAACGACATCCACCAAAACCTGCTCCAAAAATCGGATGTCCAACTGGCCTTCTCACTGGACCACTTTCCTTCCGGCAGCATAAGCCGACTGGTGTCCAACAATCAGGTGGACAACAAGTTCGCCACAATCTGGTGGTCAACAGAAGTATCCAACGAGACCACATCAGGTACGGGCCTGACTATGGAGTGCGCCTGGAGTAGGCTGTTCGTGGTGTCCTCCAGTCCGGACAAGGCCAACTTGCTGACCTCCAGCAGGATGACCACAATGTGGTCTCAGCCGCTGCATGACCACCTGATCCTTTGGCTGACCAATGTGACCGACACTGAAGAGATCAAGCAAACGATGGTGCAATACCCGATTGCTGACTTTGGATTCAAAGTGGCGACGGTGGTACAGGGTGATTCATTGCTTCTGTATTCACTCTGCTTCTATTGCGATAAAGGCTCTCCTACTCTTGAGTTCCTCGGGACGTACCGCAAAGGGCAAGGTATCGACACCCTGCCTTTGTTCTTGAAATACGGAGAGAATTTCCACTGGAGCCAGTTTCGCATTCCGTTCATTGACACTTACGACATGAAAGACGTGGAAGAAAAGCTGAAGGACCTGATCATATACAGCGCTGAGGCAACTGCTGCTTTGATCCTTACTGAAATGCTGAATGCTTCTCTAGAGATCTACAACTTGGAAAGTGCAGGGTCAGAGATATTAGAAGGCCAGCTGCCAAACGGGACGTGGCTTGGATCCATCGGAGACTGCGTTTACAAACGCGCTCAATTGGCAGTGTTTCCATTCCCGCCTGGAGAAATCATTCGTGATGCAGAGTATGGACTCCCATTCCATTTTGATCGGGTCACGTTCATAGTGCTGAGGCCTGAGCCAATCTACAGCTGGATGATCATAATCAAGGCCTTCTCGGGTTTCTTGTGGTTTGTCATATTCATCTGTGCAGTGACCTGCGGGGTCATCATGTGGTTGGTGGCTGTCTCTAGAGCCAAAGTGGACACTTTGCTGTCAGGAACTAAAGTCAAGCCGAAAGGTATGTCCACCTTCATGGCCTTCACCTTCTCGACTTTGATCGACCAAGATGTCCAGATGCCCTCGTTCGTCCAAATCCGAATGATGGTGTTCGTCTGGATGATATTCGTCATGCTGATCATCACCTGCTACGAGAGCCGCCTCTTTGCCCTGATCGCCATACCGGCCATGACCACTCCTCCTGCCAACTTCCGTGAGCTGCTCGACCCTTCATTTAGGTACGACTCGTACATGCCGTACACCCAGCTGCTGCTATTCACAGCCATGGTGGAGCGACAGGGAGAAGGAATCAACAGCGCCATCAAAGACGCGGTCAATGGAGGTGTCCAGTCCGCTCCTGGCCTCCCCAAATGCCTGGAGAAGGCGACTGAGCGACGCCAAGCTTGCGTGACCATATCGTACTACGCCGCGACTTACGGACAAGTGCACATGGACGCGAAGGGGGAACGTCTGATATACCAGCCGCCTGAAGCGAAGACGTTCTTCTTCTACGTGTTTGCGATCATGCCTAAGAACTCACCGCACGCTCCTTTTGTCAATTTTTTTGTCCGCCAGGTGATAGCAAGTGGGATTGATCTGTTCTATCGGGACAGGGTGGCCCACTACTGTTTCACCCGGGGTCTGACGGTGGCCAGAGAGAAGGCCATGGCCAAGAGGCTGGCCGGCGAAGAGGAGGAGATCGATGGGGCCAAGGTGCTGGACCTGGAGGTGCTGCAAGGACCCTTCCTGCTGCTCTCCTTCGGTCTGATCACTGCCCTCGGAGCCTTCGGGGCGGAGATGTGTTGCTGGCATTCCGCTGGAATCAAGCGGCGCTGGAAGGAAAGGACTGTGGATAAAATAATATAGACATTAGCAACTAGGGCTGTTACGGAGATGCACGTGGATAAGTTCCAGAATGATGTGCAAAGCGAGTGGCAGAGTTTGTCTAATGGGCACTCAAACATTATTCATTTTTGGGCTATGCTTTCATATCGGGAAACCCTTCACTTCTACCTACTTCCCTAAGCGTGTATCCGCTGAAGGATAGGCGTGTATCCCGGTGTATCCCCTGAAAGATAGATGTGTATCCGCCAGGAAGGAAGGTTATTAGGCCATGGCTGGTCATGGGGTATAGGTTGGTACAGTATCGCATGCCCCTACCCCTGCCACATTCGGTCTCCCGATATGAAAGTCTTTCCCATTATTGTTGTGTGCATATACTGTAGTTGGGTTTTCGACATTTCGCATTTTAGATTTATATGAGGTCATCTATTACCATTTTAGTTCAGACTCACTTTGTATTGTAACTGTCCATCTTTGTCGGTGTTTTCTGTGCTCTTGTTGTTGTGAACTCGACAGCCTTCGTGTCTCATTAATACGCTGGTACAGTGGTACTGGTATACACTTTTGCACATTCGTATTGTATGTATCCGTGATTTTATTAGATACAGCATGTCCAGTAGGGTGGAGCGAAACAAACGAAAGTTGTCCGATTAAATCGCACGGGGTGTCAAAAGTTGTGTATGGACAAGTGACTGGTGATTTTTTTTAGAATTTTCGTACTTCATCTTTATTTGTCCACAGAGCCTTCAAGTTTCGCAATTTTTGCGAGAACAACACATATTGCATTATGGAACACGATTTTTGCAGGATTTTTGTCCATGGAAATTCATCGCTATTTCCATGTTGGTTAGGTCACTGGTAACTCACAATTGACCATTCATTTTGTCTGGTATATGTTTTTGACCTTGGGACAGTTGCAGTCACAAAACCAAATTCCTCGAAATAGTGCATACGGGTCATTCCAAATCTAGTAAGCCGAAATATTGCTAGACCATCTTGGAATTTGCTGAAAAATATCACAGCTGTACATGACTATGCCATAGCACGTCATGTCAAGTTTCAGCCAAATTACGCAATACCATTAGGAGGAAAGAAATCGCGAAATGTAGGAAAATAGTGAAAATCAGGCCCTTTCGGATAATTTGTTCGGTTCGTGGAAGTGGTCAAACCCCAATAAGCAATACATCAAATGAAATAGGATCACGAAGGGAATGCGTCTATAAATTAGTTTTCCTCTAAAGTGTAACCAGAAAAATGTGCGTGGCATTCCATCGGTCACGTGCTCGGTCACATGTCCAAGAATTTTGAAATTTTCTGGTTGCACTTTAGAGGAAAACTAATTGCATAGACACATTCCCTTCGTGATCCTCTTTCATTTGATGTATTGCTTATTGGGGTTTGACCACTTCCACAAACCGAAAAAACTATCCGAAAGGGCCTGATTTTCACAATTTTTGTGATGAGGTGGCCAAAATAACGTTCCACAACGATGTCAATGTGGTAATAATATATTGTCCGTAATATCAATCACCGTGTGAACGGTCAGGTCAAATACCCAAAATACAGCGGCAGGCACGAGCGGGAGTACAACCGCTCTCCAAGGTGGTTTGTTTCTCTCTGTCTACAAGCACGCACCGTAGTGGCCAACATATCTCTTATCAACCCACAACAAATGGGGGTGTAACAAAAGTCAAACGGGAATCCCATTACAATTTTCCCAAATTTCGCGATTTCTTTCCTCCTAATGGTATTGCGTAATTTGGCTGAAACTTGACATGACGTGTTATGGCATAGTCATGTACAGCTGTGATATATTTAAGCGAATTCCGAGATGGTCTAGCAATATTTCGGCTTACTAGATTTGGAATGACCCGTATGCACTATTTCGAGGAATTTGGTTTTTTGACTGCAACTGTCCCAAGGTCAAAAACATATACCAGACAAAATGAATGGTCAATTATGAGTTACCAGTGACCTAACCAACATGGAAATAGCGATGAATTTCCATGGACAAAAATCGTGTTGCATAATGTAATATTATTTTGTGTTGTTCTCGCAAAAATTGCGAAACTTGAAAGCTCCGTCGACAAAATAATGAAGATGAAGTACGAAAATTCTTTAAAAAATCACCAGTGTTATACTTGTCCATACACAACATTTGACACCCAGTGCGATTTAATCGGACAACTTTCGTTTTTTTCGCTCCATCCTAATGTCCAGTGCACTGTTCAGGTAGAATTCAGATAGCGTGCAATTCGTGTTTTATTAAATGAAGAAAACAGTCGCAGTATAGAATTGCATCCATTCTTGTTGAATACCTCCACTCACCCAGCCATCCATCCATTGTTGAATTATGTAAGCTCACGAATGTTAAAATACTATCGTTCTGTACCCATTCTTTATTGTACAGTGTGCAATAACATACATAATAATCAAATGGAATGTTATAACATTGCGCACAAGTACTGCACTTAATGTTCATGTCAACAACCTTACCGTTTCTTGCAATAAATTCTGGCCTTGTCAGAATGTCTTGTTCACTCGAACAATGCAGTTCCAAATGATCGACCTTATTGTGGTACTGTACTGTACATCTTTAATGCGTAATTATGCATTAAAAGAAATTATTCAAGCTTTTCCGTATTAATATTATACCCAACGACAGCTTCTTTTTGCAGAGTTAGAATTTTAACCTGGAGATGCATCGGTATACAAAACGAGTCCTGAGAGATAAGTAGCCTAGAATAATTACGATCTGCTCTATACATGGAAGTTGTACTCACATTAGACCTTCCTTATGCCATTTATTATTGCTTGGGATCTTCCAACAGACCAAAGCTCTCAAACCTCGAATATAATATCGTATAAGTTTCTAAAGCCGGCTACCTATCTGTAGTTGCATTAATAAGTTAACAGTCTACTGCACTAGGTAAGATTGAAAATCCACAGGGCGTATCTTCATCTCTGCTTTCTTCAAGGAATAGTAGTGTCCACGCCAAGCATGCCAATTAACACCATTTGCATGTGTCGAGTGGTTGCCTCGCAGGTACTTCCCATTTAAGTTAGACTGGAAGAGAAAAGTTAATTAATACGTAGGCATATTCTATTCGTAAATCGTATTTTAGCCAGCTTGTGACATATTCATATTTAAAAAATGAATAATTGCATTTATTATTTTAATACTGTACTTACAGAATGACAAGCCCCGTACCACCAGGCGCCTACAAATTGCGCAGCACAATTCAAGGTAGCATGAGAGTCATGGTCTCTGTCCCAAGTGCTGAAGGGAAGTCCATTGTGACCCGTCAGTGAATCGCCTGTGAAATGAGGTCATTATTGTAATAATGGCTAATTGCCCCCAACAATAATCTTCGTGTCTATTGCCTGGATTCAGCATTGCGAAGCAAAAGAAAGTGTCCCAATTTTTTTTGTGTGAAATTTTGTGAAAAATAATTGTGACAAAATGCTACCTGCATCGCCAGAGAAACCTCCCGCCAGCAGCTTGTAGTTGGACGATTCAGAAGCAACATGGAAATTCCTGTATTTAGCGAATCGCTTGCCATTTTCAAAGTCCTCCATCTCAATTCTCAGCGAACAAGGAACAGATGACGTCAACCGATGTATGTTATCCAGCCCTACATGACAGCAGCGATGTAAAGGAGGATTATTACAATTGCAATGAGTCAATAGTTAATGTCGTCATACCCAACCAAAATTCTTTGTTGAGGTCTCCGAATCCAAGTTTGTAGGACATCCAGTTTTGGTAGAAGTCTGTGGGAGGTGGGTGATCGTCTCGCCTCTGGATCACTGTCCAACCACCTCCATCAGTTGTTAGGTCGCAGTACACCTGTGATTTTTTTTAAAGAAAATGAAGGACAAGGTATTAGCTCTCGGTGATGTCATACTCGTAGTAATATTCTGACGGTATGCAACAATCAGCACTCTAAAGAAGTGGAGGTTATGAGACACAAAAACAATTCACCTTGCTAGGGTGCTGATGTTTGTGTGGATACATGTGTCTGAAACATTTCCTGACATGCCGGTACTGTACTAATCCCTTTTCATAAGGTATGTGTGTAAACCTACCTCGATTTCTTTGGAAAACATCTGCAGAGTGTAAATTCCGTTGGTTCGGTGCCCTGCCAACTGTACTTCAGCACAATTACTAGGTGTTATATGCCTCTTCAACCTAGCTGCAATGAAAAGTAATGCCATTCAACAATTTTTGTATAATTCAGTAACACCGGCGGATACCACGATGGCAACGAAAAGAAACAACAACATGGCAACCACTTCTTTTAAAGGTAAAACTCACCTTTTAAATCAACTTTAAGTAAAAACACAAATGATATCGATGACTTACCCGAGTGAGCCTGCTGATTTCTCACGACCTGAAAACAATCAAAGAGTAATAAGCAGAGCATTTCTATCACCAGCGATTTCTTTTATCCAAACAAATTCAAAGCTTGATTTGCAGAATGATCAGAGTCACATTTAGGTAAAGTCATGTTAGGAAATAGGTGCTGCAGTTCTTGATGCCTACTTTCTGATGCTCGAACAAGTATCGTCTGATAGGCCTCCTCTTTTTTTCAAACTTCAAACGCGCATATTTTGAAACAGTTTAAATGTGGTTCTGATCCTTCAACAGTTCAGCTTTTCATCGTTGTGAAGTGTGGGAATGAAAATGATCATTCATCAAACGACAAAGACGGACATTTCATACCTCATAAAAATGTAATGCACTGTATGAACTTACCTCTTTCAAACTGGGTCCATGATTATTTTGTTCAACTGCATTATTGGCACTACATGACACTTCATTGAGATGAACAAGAGATAAAGCAGTGAGGACGGCACCTAATCTGCAACAATGTTTCATTATCACTTTTTGACCAGCTCAATATGATCAGGACTTTCAAGCACGAAACCAGTACAGTGCCAAGATAATAATGTGCACTTGCAAGTGTGTCCCATTACCCTGTATTTATAGAGTGCGACTGCATATTATATAGACCAGCATTCGCGAAATATCCATTTCCATTTCTGGCTTACATCATTGGAAGGGGCGTTAGAAGTAGGCCTATTACAGGATTATTTTTCTTGGTAATATTAGCCACAATATCACCTGTGATGGCCTCCATGATTTGATCCAACTGTTGCCCAACCTAAAGTCGGCTAAGCGGGTTAATTGTAGTAGTAGTTTTCACAGGAGCCTGAGGCCTTATCCTGATGTGCCCTTGCCTGCATGTAATGTAATTCCCCATGTGCCAGTTTTACTGCGGGCAATTGGTAAGACCCATGCATCTTGCCGGATCTTGCAACTTGAATAAAAGGATGGAAAATAAACTGAGCAAATATTCTACGTGACAATGCATTTGAAACAGTTTTCATAGCTCCAATCTGTTAAGCTGCAATAAGCGAGTAAGCATCCCTCATCTGCTGGTGAAGAATACTTCCTCTTACTAATCTCTCTTTATTCCAGCCACTCCAAGGATACTTGTTGCCACTAGTTATACGAGCACATGTCGCACACTGCAGCCAGAAAAGGTCCCTCATCTGGCGGTGCAAAGAATATTGGAATGCATCTGTGAAAATTTCAGTCAATTCCTAATAATTAAACCCTGGAATAAATATATACATTATGCCATAAATTGAAATATTAAGGTGTAGTGAAACTCATTGTTAAAAATTCAAGGTGTGTACGACAATACTAAAACGATGAAGATGAATAATTATTTTATTGTCATATGATTGTTACATGTGTTCAATTGTGAAGAGCATGTGAAGCATGTTAAGAGCAGGCAGAGCATAACAATCCGAGGGAGGCAGCATTGGCATTGAGAGGAGCCCAGGAGAGGTGACGGATGCTGCTGTGGGAATACATGGAGGGAAGATGTAACGTCAACCTCAGGGAAGTCATCACATGCGTCTCGGCATTGGCGGTTAGGACTTTTGGCGGGAAGGGAAAGTGGCGGTATTGGCTCATGGCGGGAAGGACTTTCGGCGGTAAAGGAAGTTGGCGCTCAGGAGCAGTGGCGTCGCTAGTGTTGTTGTCACCCGGTGCGGCAACTCGTGGTGTCACCCGTCCCCCTCCACCCCCCTGTCCCAAGGGCCAGGACCCTCTCCCGTGCCCGACCGTACAGAATACTTGTTTTTTTTTTTAGTACTAATGAAGCTCTCATGTATGTCATTGATTGCCATGTGAATAGTTGTCATGAAAAGAACAAAATTTAAGGGTCTACGAGGTGTGATTGAAAAGGTCCCGGACTGTGTTCATGAAAACATTAACATTTGCCAACTTCAAAGCAGCAAGTAGTCACCTTGGACAGGTATACAACAATTCCAGCGAATTTCCCATTTTTGGAAGCACCAAAAAAATTGGCCAACAGTAATAATAATTAATAATAATTCATACCCCGTTATCAACCGGCGGCTCTTTAGGGGGGAAATTTTTGTTTTGACTGGAACTCTTTGCTTTCATTTTATTTGCTTTTTGGGATAGGATATAGGGACGGAAGGAAGCTGCTGTGGCCTGTTTTTCATACCACGTGAATTTTTATACCACAATTTTTTTTAACCCTGTAATGCCCCTTGGGTCATACCTGGCACACCATTTAGTGCAATTTTTATATTTCCTGTAAGTGCCAAATGTCACTAAATGGTGTGCCAGATATGACCCTAGGGGCATTACAGGGATATATCACATGAAAAGAAATCATAACAGGGTTTTTTTTTTGTTTTTGGCACACGAATATTTTTTAAGAATATACTGAAACACAAATTATCACATTCTTTTACTTATTAGCACACTAATAAGGCTAAAAAATGTAGCCTAAATCAAATATTTTATTGTGATTGTTGAATTTTGTGGCGCCCTTTCTTTACAATAAGTACATGCTGGAGAGAGTGTCAGTATCGAAGTAGCGCAGTGGTCTAGTGGTTAAGACTCTCTCTTCGTAACCTGAAGATTGAAGGATCGTATCCTGAAAGGAAGACGTCGTTTCTTTTTATCGCTGTGGACCTTTCTCTCTGTTACTTCATCTCTCATTTCACATTTATTTCTCTTTGATTGAAGTGCATCTGGTAAATAGGCTAGACCCTTCCAACACTCACACTCTCGTTGCACCGGAGCGTGGCTCTGTGGTAACGCATCAGACTCGCAATCGGGAGATGTGGTTTCAAATCCCGAATCTCCACGGTTGATGAGTCAGAAAATTTTTTTTGCAGCCGACATCTCTGGCAAAGATGGCGACTGTTCCTTCGCAGTTTCCCAAACACTTCTTCAGGAGTGTCAGAGGAGCAGCGAAGAGGGGGGGGGAGGGGTGGAGAGGGGGAGGAAGAGGAGGGAGGGGAGAAAAATATTTTGGAAATTTTTAAGACACCTGCTTAATGGGAGGGGGCGGTCACTTTTTTCGAAGAAAAAAGTCAAAGAATTAAAAAGTCAATTAAATGATAAAGTGGCTTCGCTTGTGTTGCCCATCCCGGCAGCCCCCACCCTACATTTGTCTTATACCAGGGAGTTCCATTCTCAAACCTATCACCCCTCCAAATATTTAAGTCTACAATTTAAACTATAGGTCCAATAAAATCACAAGCAAATGCAAATGAATCGGCACACTTTTTAGGGCATTTCCAATGGTTTGTTGCAGCCTGACCTTTGACCTGAAAGGCCCTAATATTAGGTTTTTGGTCAGTGGCCAGGCCCTACCTCGGTCTCCATCTGTCGGAGATTTCGTAATGAGACTGTACAGAGCACAGTACTTAGATATACAGTATATCTCTCGATGTGAGGTAGCCTAGTATGCGCCCCTAGCCAAACGTAGTGGCAGGTATCATTATCTATGAATGTGACATAGGCGAGTGGTCACCTCCTTGGGGTCATCAGGACGGACATGCGGCATCACTGTTTCGTGGCATTGCTCTATGGATTATTAAAATAATAAATTCCAACCCGCTTCTGCTGTGCGTGGAGATGCGCATAATTATCGTCGACGCGGTTTTAGATAGGCAAATTTTGGTGTAGCCTTGGTCGCCTTCATGTCTCATTGACCTTACATATTCCCCCCTTTCCACCCCCGCCCCGCTACCCACAAGGACAGGCGGACTGCTACATTTGGCTAGCAGACTAGGGGCATTACTACCTCACATCGAGAGATATACTGTATATCTAAGTACTGTGCTCTGTACAGTCTCATTACGAAATCTCCGACAGATGGAGACCGAGGTAGGGCCTGGCCACTGACCAAAAACCTAATATTAGGGCCTTTCAGGTCAAAGGTCAGGCTGCAACAAACCATTGGAAATTCCCTAAAAAGTGTGCCGATTCATTTGCATGTGCTTGTGATTTTATTGGACCTATAGTTTAAATTGTAGACTTAAATATTTGGAGGGGTGATAGGTTTGAGAATGGAACTCCCTGGTATAAGACAAATGTAGGGACTATGGGGTGTGTAGGGTGGGGGCTGCCGGGATGGGCAACACAAGCGAAGCCACTTTATCATTTAATTGACTTTTTAATTCTTTGACTTTTTTCTTCGAAAAAAGTGACCGCCCCCTCCCATTAAGCAGGTGTCTTAAAAATTTCCAAAATATTTTTCTCCCCTCCCTCCTCTTCCTCCCCCTCTCCACCCCTCCCCCCCCCTCTTCGCTGCTCCTCTGACACTCCTGAAGAAGTGTTTGGGAAACTGCGAAGGAACAGTCGCCATCTTTGCCAGAGATGTCGGCTGCAAAAAAATTTTTCTGACTCTTCAACCGTGGAGATTCGGGATTTGAAACCACATCTCCCGATTGCGAGTCTGATGCGTTACCACAGAGCCACGCTCTGGTGCAACGAGAGTGTGAGTGTTGGAAGGGTCTAGCCTATTTACCAGATGCACTTCAATCAAAGAGAAATAAATGTGAAATGAGAGATGAAGTAACAGAGAGAAAGGTCCACAGCGATAAAAAGAAACGACGTCTTCCTTTCAGGATTCGATCCTTCAACCTTCAGGTTACGAAGAGAGAGTCTTAACCACTAGATCACTGCGCTACTTCGATACTGACACTCTCTCCAGCACGTACTTATTGTAAA
Organism: Catajapyx aquilonaris; assembly: GCA_000934665.2. Taxonomy (NCBI): domain Eukaryota; kingdom Metazoa; phylum Arthropoda; class Diplura; order Dicellurata; family Japygidae; genus Catajapyx; species Catajapyx aquilonaris. The sequence goes on from KZ538118.1 coordinate 20,906, forward strand.
GAAAGGGCGCCACAAAATTCAACAATCACCATAAAATATTTGATTTAGGCTACATTTTTTAGCCTTATGAGTGTGCTAATAAGTAAAAGAATGTGATAATTTGTGTTTCAGTTATATCAAGTAAAAAAGGCATATTCATTATGTATATGTATGTATATGTATGTGTTATCAGAAACCATTATTTTCGCGGCTTTTCCAGTTTTCCCCGCCACTTCTTCCACCCTTTTCTCCCTGTCTCACAGTCTGACATCTTTTCTCCAACTGAACCTGCGTTACTGAACTAGTCAGGGTGTGACCCGAGGTCATGGGTCACACAATGTATTGTACTGTATAAAGCATATACTGTATACGATATACCTACCAGCTGTGTCCTTCTTTCTGAAGATTTGGAAATGGCCACCCTATACCTGCTACAGAAGGCCTAAAAAAGGGACATGTCCACTAAAAGAAAATAATAGATTCCCACACATGAAGAACATCGACTCTCACACTCTTCAAAAACAAACAAAAAATGATAAGGAACTGCGTATGTTCCCAAATTATTCTGTCTGCAGTACGCCACCCCCATCATCACAGGATAACATCATGTGATGATGGGGGTGGCGTACTGCAGACTGCGAACTGATATACTTCAAGGGGTCTCTCAAAAGCAACGTGTATCCATTTATGGTACACAGCGTTGCGATTTTTTTTAAAATGCACATTGTGTACTGCATTATGTACATTAGTTAGTACAATGCAGTACACAATTTGCTGTGTATAACATGCATACACATTGTTTTTAGAGCGCTTAAAACTTGTCATAGATAAAATCCAGCTCTATTGAAAAAATACTTGTGGATCGCTGCGAGAGCCAATAATAAATTGATATGAAGAAATTAATATGAAGAAAAGATAACTAACTCTGCTCGAGTATATGTGCAGGAAGCGCTCACCTACAATCCTGTAGTGTTGACGAGTACAAAATGAAGGATAAAAAATTGCCCCCAAAAAATTATCTAAAAATATGAACGTGGATCAGTTAAAAGAAAACATAATAACTTAATAATTCCGACTGCTCGAAACATTTATTATGCACATTTAATGGGAGGTTCCTGGTTACAATTAAGCATTGCGAATGGTTCAACGAGATTGATAGTACCTGATGCAGTTGTGAACTGGGTTGTCTGAAAATCAGGTATGACGCACATTATCTAGATTCAATTTTTTGCCATTATTAGCTCCATATTAGCCACTAGACCAATGCAACACATGACAAATATCTACTGCATATGCGGGTAATTAGCTAGTACTGTAATACAGGCCAATGTCTAACTCGAACGAATACTTGAGTAACGGATTTTAATGTTTAGATGCAATGACATGCTATAAAATTGAAACCTTTTTTATTCTAAATTTCCTTAATAATATACTGTACTTGCCTCCCTGAAGACCTGACACCCGAAGACCTGGCACACCGAAATTCCTCGTCATTGACCTGGAATCTCAACGAGGAAGAATTTATTGAGGGATAATTAAGATTCTTTATTAGCAAGCTTGTTTTTGTTTTTTCCGATCCACAGATATGGGCACAACACGCATTATATGAAAAAAGTTAGTCTGTTTTAATCGCACATACGTATAGATGTAGATTCTGCTAGGTATGACGGTGATGACGGTGCTTCAATATTCCTTCGAGCGTTCCTCTCTGCATTTCTTGCTCCTCCTCCTCCAGGGGGTTTATGTGAACAGGAGCTCTGTCCTGCAATTAGCATTTAGCACAATACGGCAGACTTAAGCCATTTGGCTCTTCAAGCATAAGGCATAGTGTCCTGTAGCGAGGATTAGGGCCTTGGATCGGCCTAGAGGTTGAAAGGCTACGTCGGGCCAACCTCTATAAATATTTTCAACTGATTCCTCCTCTGTCCTGCATCTGAGGAAGAGAACAGATAGTTGTGAAACTATTGGTCATCACTCACTTTATAGAGACAGAGACATTAAATAGGGCGTTTGAAATCGTAGATTCGGTTATGCTGAAGTAAAAAAGGCGCATTTATTAGTATAATATAGTGTGTATTGTACACAGCCTATACAGAGCATCTATGCCCTTCTTTTGGAGATTTGGACATGGTGTCACCCTACATGAAATTATGTTCAATATTATGTGTTATGAACATGTTCATAGGTCTCCTCGTAATGAAGCAATAACTCCTACGAAGTGGTAGAGCGTTCGCTTTGCATGTGAAAGGTCCCGGGTTCGATCCCCGGCACCATTTTTTGCCCCTTGGGATTGGAAGCACGACACGAGAGGGAAAAGCTCCCGAAGTTAGAGGCATATTTGTTTATCAGGGAGTACCAAAGGAGTACCACTGCAGGTGTACACCGGAGTACCGAAGTGAGTACCCCCTTGGCCAGGACAAACGAATATGCAGGGTGGGGTCATGTTATTTTTTATCAGGAAGTCCCTGACTACGCGTGAGGTGTGTGCAGGCGGCATTGTCATGGTGCAGCAACCAGTCTATATGTTCTTCCACATCTCTGGCCATTTGACCCTAAATCGTCTCAAACCATCCCAGTAGGTCCTAAAACTTGCCGTTGACAGTTTTACCAGAGAGGGAGAAACTCCATATGCATAATTCCTAAAATGTCAAAGAAAATGATCAGCATTGAGTTGATTTTGCTGCAAACTTGACGCGTCACCTTCGCAGCTGTTAACCCACTCATATATGTTATTGCTTGTCTTACAACTTGCTCATCAAAGGCCTTGTTCAGCATTCGGTTGGTTGCATCCGAAGTTTTGTTGAGCTGGAAGCAAAATGTACAAATCTTTTGCTCCCTAACATAAGCGATTTCGAAAAATCGCAGAAGCACAAGAACACGGTGTCAAGAAAACTGCCGAAACTCGGAAACATGTGCACCTATGAAGACGAAATTTTTCAGACTAATAGATGAAAGGTGTACCTAGCGCCCCCTAACGTCACAAGTTCGTACCTCCACTGGATTTCACGGTATATCGACAGTCCGGGAACTTTTTGACCACACCTCGTACACCTTTAAATCATTTCCGTAGTTTACATCGATGTGTGTAAGCCGCAAAGAAAGCATACATTCTCTCAAGGGTTCCAAAAAATTTCACACATCACTTGGGTGTCACCCACTTTGAGGGTGGCACCCGGTGCGGTCCGCACCCCCCCGCACATGCCTAGCGACGCCACTGCTCAGGAGTTTAGGCGGGAAAGCAGGCGAGCCCAACCACTATTCTCCCCGGCCTGATGATTTAGTGCCGTGATGAGAAGGTCGCAGCACTCACCAGGGGCCTGATGAATTAGTGTCGTGACCAAAAGGTGGCACAGCACTCATCAAGGGCCCTTCTGGTCATGGTCCCCTACATGGGTGCCTCCCCCATCCTTGGGGGAGGCACCATGTAGGGGACCCTGCTTCTGGAGCGTTCCGGAGGCGAAAAAAATAAGGCTATTATTATAGGGGGATTCCCCAATTCTAGTAGCTCACATTGTTGGTAACATATGAAATAAGAAAAATGATGCATTGCAAAATCGAGATGAAACGCACATCCAATTACTCGTCATTAGTGTATTATGGGTTTATGCTATTATCTGCTCAAAATAAATTTAATTATATAGTGAAATTCATATTCCATTTAAGGCGCAACAATAAAATAACGCACATATAAGTATACTTTTGCGTTGTTTTAATGCATACCGGTATTACTGTAGGCCCTATGTCCTGTGCCATTTCAGAAACGGTGAATTATAGATTCATATTTTCATGATACAAAAAAGACCTGCGTTATGATAAAGTGCATTAAATATACTATGTAGATTTTATACAAATGCGATTTAAATTAAGAAATGCCAGTTTACTAGATAACTATTTGAAGTCCCTTTTCTAGGAAACTGGCATTTGTATAAGTTGTTGTCAGAAGCAAGTGGACTCTGAATAACTCATGTTGACATTCACCATGTTCAGAGGCAAGCAAGTTAGAGGCAGGCTGGAAAACGGATCTGGCTCACTAAATTGACACTTTGACTCCGCAAATAATAAGTGGACAGCCTTATACGGCCAACTGAACTTCAAACTGTTCAAAGCTTTGCCTGGCAAAATCAAGTTTCTAATTGGCTTGCTTGGAAAACATTTGCAGTAATTAGCCATGATCTCTGCTATGACTTGTCCGAATTTGCCAAAAATGCAAAAAAAACCTAATTGTTTCATTGTGACATTAGACTTTTTATATTCCTTGTGTTCATCATAGCCAAGTAAAAATGACATTGACTACCGACCTAGGCAGCTCATTTCCATTCATCCTGGACTTGTAGCTAACCCTTGAGCCTCTCTTGAACGCCACTTTGCCTATTAGGCAGGCTTAAGCTGGCACCAACAAGTGACTGCAAGAGAACGTCAACGATATTACGCGACTATATTAACACTCCCGTAAATCGCATTACTTGCTTGAAACGCCAGCACTCTTGCTGGTAAACAGGATTTATTACATTCACTCTAAGCTAGTGCTGCGGGAAAAGTTTTTCAACTAATATCACTAAAACTTCCTTGCTGCTGATGAGAATGTATTTATGTTAAAATTTAATTCCAAATCTGGGAAAATGCCATTATAAACGTGACGTATTGCTGTTGGCTGAACAACTGAAACAGTTTCCACGTAATTGTTACACAAAATTGGATACAAGCTAACTTTTTGTATGTGCCGTGCTGTGAGCACTATATATTGACTTAGAGTGAAAACCTCACGCTGTGGTCGTTAACACACTAAACAACTCCATAACAAACTAAACTGGCTTGGATTTTTGGAGCAGAATTAATTTTATTTGCATGCTAAAAGTGACCCATTTTATCACCCTGAGACGTATGCAACAGCCAATCGGAAGCATAACATTCATGAGCAAAATTTAATATGTTCTGTTGTTACTTTGGGGCCGACAAAATTTCAGTGCCATAATGATGTACTCTACTGCACAGTATACAAGTTCTACCGGTTCCAAGAAGTATGGGGTACCAGTATATTAAATGATGTAAAGAAGTCCTGAACTACACAAGGAACTACATTGGCTTATGGTTGAATAAATGGTGAAAATGGAAAAAAGAGGCATTTATTTTTTTAAATATGGAACACAGTTATTCCACGGCATTTAATGATATCTGATGCAGAAGGCTCATAGCCTACTCAAAGGTTACGGATCAATATGTAATTTTTATCTTGCTGCTTATAAAACGAGGAGCGCGCAATATTTTAGCGGCACTATAACTCCCAACGGTATATAATGCGCCTAAGGCAAACAAAACATTGCAGTTTGTGCATAGCTAAATTATGCGCATGCATAATTTTTTTGCCAACTTCTATTTTTTATCTCATGCTAGGCTTCAAACCCCATTTCCTTTAAATTGTAAATCCTCAAATATTCGTGGTTGCTCATTTTTCTTCCCCTTTGCAGCGACGTGTCAGGACAGATTTGCACACCATTCTTTTGTCCAGGGCCACGAGTTCCAAAATTCTTTAAGACTATGCCTTGGCAATCACATCTGTCAACAAAACGGTGCCTTCGTGTCACTCTAGAGTTGCACTCATCTGTAAAAAAAAATGCAGTTTACATAATTGCACTTGGTATTTGCTGCTTCTGCACTTTAAAACCGAACATCCCCCATCCGTTTTGGACCAAACCCCTTTCAAGGTTATACTTAAGCCTCTCAAAGTGTTCTCGTGCCAGTGAGCTTATTAATGGGCTACAGACTGTGAAAAGCACCTTCAGAAATACAAGGAGGTTGACATAATTATCGATTCAGAAAATTTTTGCACAAGAATTTTCCCACATGTTGGATGCTTCCAACCTGTCATCTTCGTTCAAGTTACGTCAACCACCCGGCAAATCCGAGCAGAGAACATTACACAACCGCTGTACTTATTTACTTTCCGCACACACCCCGAAATGATAAACTTGCTGGGTGCTGCCAGAGTCAAATATAGAAGCGGACGTCAACTGTAAAATGAACAACCTCGACAAGTGAGATATTTTTCCAAGGTCCTGCGATTTTTTTTTTCGTCCAGCTATATACCAAATGGATGCCAAAATTCATGGTTGTTGCCCTCTAGGTGCATCGCTGGCCCAAAGCCGACCATCTTGTACATACCTGAACGCCTCGTTTGAGACTCCTTAACATGCCTTGGATTCTTCGCGTTCTCATCACTTGTTCGAGGCAGACGGAACAATGAAGAAGATTCTTTATCTTCGTCGCTCTAGCTATTGTTAGGGTGAGAGACAATGTTTTGGCGGCGCCAACTGATTCGTAGCGATATGTGCCGGTCTTGAACTTGAGCTTGTGCCAAGGTCCAGTCTGGCACTAAATTGTTTTACAACAGCTGGACCGTGTAGTTACACATTCTCTGGCTCGTTTCATGCATATAGTGTAACATTTGTTGCATCGATTTATAGTACAAGTTATGAAGTAAATGCGATTATTTTTTTGTTCCAATTCTAATAAGCGCAAGCCGTCGTACCTAATATGATATAATAATTTTTGATAAGTTCCAGCATGTAGGTTCAGTCGAGATTTAATTTTGAATGCATACAGTTTGTAAAGAGCTCCGAGGTCGTTCTGTAATGCAATCAACAGTCATGCTTGTAATAATCTAAGCAAGCGAGGTCTAAAATGAAAACCAAAAATCAAATTTGATTATTTAGAAGGGAATAAGCTAGTTATAAGGACGTAGCTAAGAAAATTCAAAAGTAAAAATGAAGTTTACGAATGCAGGGCTGAATGTTTTGTAATTACGCTTGCAAATATTAATAGTGGGCTTGTACAGTACTGGTCGTATTATTAAGTTCAAAGGCTTTGAAAAGTTGTATTAGCTTCGGCTGTAGTAATGAAACTCCTGATTAGTCCGCATGAATAACTTTCAAAGTTATTAATTAAATGCAGGATTAATACATCGGTTGGAGCTAGATTAGTGTACACCACATTGGGAATTTTTGGCATTAATATTGCCTCCTCTTAGAGCACCAAAAGGTTGCATCTAAGATTAGCTTGAACTGTATACTACCACAGAAGAATGCGCCTGACGTCACAACTGCAGCTATAAGAATTTTAAACATCTGCAAGACTTACAGTGCTGAGGTCATAAGGGCAGCAATTCCACCAACTTCAACAATTAAATTGATAAAAAAGTGTGCCTTTTGCCTTGTGACTAAGGTCGAAGGCAACAATTGCTCAATCCTTTGACTGTTCGCATGTTCTCCTTTAATGCAATCAGTTATAGCTGGCGTCTTCCCTTTCAACACTACCTCTCCCATCCTCATCATCCTGACTGTTTCCTCGAGCCGAATAGGTGCTAGGAGCTAGGTTGCCCAATTAATTTGGGTTTAGTGTGGCCAAATAGGCGCGGCTATAAGGCAACAAATGAGTGGAGCGCAACTAACCTCCTCAATCACACTCGTAAGGTGTAAAGTTGCCAAGCCAACGCGTCTGGAGGATTTGGGATATCTTCCCATCCTCAAAGGCTACAAGAGAGCCCTGATTGAGCCAAGGCAGGTGCAGGTTCTACTTTTCCAACAAACCACAAACCAACAGTTTGATGGCTCATCACCTGCGATTACATCAGAGCCAAGGAAATAATGACCCCTCCAGCTTTGCAATGATAGGCTGAGAGCAGTCAAATTCACGGATAATTGGAATCTGTAGAAAGGACATGGGCGCGATAAAACTCATCAAGTGGAAGGAAAACTCTTACGGAAATTAACGGCCGATAATGACGGCAGTAAAGGCTCAGTACTATTTGCAGTAGTCGTAGATTAAGCACATAATGTGTCCCAAATGAATTATTGGCACTAAGCAGCTACTGTTAGGACAGGAAAATTTAACTTGTAGTGTGTTCAGTAATAACAACATTAAATTAGAGAAGGCTCTAGGAAAAGGGTCACCAAGTTTTGACGTTACGGTCGTCTCTGATTGGCTGGAGTCATTTTGGACTGTTTATGTGTCATATGGAGGCCGCCATCTTGAGTTTTTATGGAACAGTGGCCGGTTCTGACGTCACAGTCGACTCTAATTGGCATTCTAGTTCCAGCCAATCCCGAGTCGACCGTGACGTCAGAGCCGGGCACTTTTTTCCATAAAAACGCAAGATGGCGACCTCCATACAGGATTTACATGAACAGTACAAAATTACTCCAGCCAATCAGAGACGACCGTGACGAAAAAAGTTGGCGATCGACTCTCTTCCTATAGAGACTCTCTATAATATGCCACTCTGCACACTGCTGCCGCTCTCAGAGAGAAAGTAGTACTACGTGCACGTTGATGATGGGTCACGCATAGCCAATTTTACCTCATACATAAGATGTTTCCAACCCTTCATGCCTAAATTGATCCCCAGCAAAGTGGGTTTCCATAATACCCAGCCAGCCTGTCAAACAAGCAGCAAATACGACCTGTTGACAGTACAATGCAAGTGTAATCCACAGAGGGGCTGTTCATCCAGCGCCCCTGGCCCATTCGTCGCCTTGACATTGCTAAATCTTGGCCTATTCCTTTCCCCGTCCGGAGCTGGGAAGCCGCGTAATATTGCATCCTAAACCTACGAGGACTATCGATTGTGGTCGTCAACCTCCCTCTGGAGAAACTCCAGTTTCTAAGGCTTCTCCAAGCATGGCAGCCCGCGTGTAATTGGACAGAAACGATGACACTATATTGCAACCCCAATCACTAGAACAATGCACACACAAAAATTTGGCAAGGAGAGCTAGAAGACAATCCAAAAAATTCTGTTTGTGAAAGACGCACGTGCTTATAGGTTTCTCAACCCATCCCATTTTAAACTGTGACAATGAGCATTGATACGAGGAGCATGCGATTCTTTTATATTCGTCCGAGGTTTAATTTTAAAACCCACGTGGCTAGGGCGAGGAGGCCGCGCAATTTTTGCCACACCCGGTCTATTCTCATGGCATCTAAGGTTGGACGCGGGCCATCTCCAGCTGGTAAGCGATACGTTTCATCTGGGCTTAAAATCTCTAGAAATAAAAGCTAAAAATGACCCACTTTGGGAACAAGGCATCTGGCTCATCTCCCAGTTGTTTTTTTGCGGTTAAGAGTTTAAACACCTTTGGAAAATAATGCATAGAAAGGATCTATTTTTAATGGCGCCGTACCAAATGACCCGATGAGATGCCTGGAATTCTTTACTGTATGTGGGTTAGAAAAGTGTTGAAATGTATTTGGGACAAGTTGCGTCAAGTTCGTAACTTTCATGTGCAACAGGAAAGGAAGATATGTGCATAGCTTACCCCCAACAATTCGTTTAGACGATAACCTGTGTGGGTTCCAAGGGCAGAGAAAATATTTTGAAAACTAGAGTCACTGGGCTGATATGACACGACCATGGCAGGAGGTACTGCAAAAATAGCTTTCTGGTCATGCCTGTTGCGCAAGTGTCATCAGGTAATAGCACATTACTAATGAAGTATTTTTTCCTTTTTCGGCAGATAGAATCTTCATGCCATCTAATTTTGCAGGCAAATATGTCAGTCCTTCACTCAAGATTCATGTCAGTTATGCATATCATTCGGTTCAAGCCAGCCCGTCAAGATGCACAGTATTGCATGACTTTATTACTGTCTTTCTCTGTGATGTGCAAATTCATTAGCTTGTTGCATGCCGAGAAAGAACAGTGTTCATTTTTACCACTGTTGCTGAATCAAATGTTGATTTTACCTTTCCAGGGAAAAAATGGAGTGCTGCTTTTGGTGAACCAAACGATGTCAAGCTAACAAAACATCTTCCCCGGAAAGAAAATAATATGGTTGTACACAGGCCTACCTACCACTATGCCTATAGGTGTTTGAAAATTCCCATGAAAGTTGCGGCTCAATCATCCGGTTGTGGCTGATGAGAAAATTGGCAATCAGCAACAGGTATATTGAGTTCAGGAGGTGAGTGACGTACAAACATTTCTCTTTTGTCTTGGCAACGAGTTATTTGTACTTGGGGCATGACAAATTGCCCCAGAATAACCCTTTCTGGAACATCAATTTACCTCTGCAACTGAAGGACCATTAAATTCAAACTGACATGCCCTCTCTAAAAATACAGCACGGATTTTCAGGTACGCCTGATGATGAATAATATTCCCTCAAAATTCAACGTAATATCATATCGTAATCGATATCAAGTGCATAGATTCAAGGTGAAAATTTCTTGAACTATTACGCGTAGACCCATTTAAGAGGTGACTCTCCGGATTGAAATTAGGAAGTGGTAGGCGTATAAATCTCAAAGTTTTTTGTCCCTTATGCCAACGGTACGCCCTCTTGGAGCGAACCTTCCAGTGTTTGCAAAATGGACCACCACCGTCTAATTTTACACTTCACGCAACTCATGTGGGCGGACGGAAGTATAAAAGCAAGAAGACCCGCCCTAAAAACTCGTAGACCAGGGTGAAACTCAACTTGAGGAGCAAGTAACACTCCGATACACATTTATTTTCCGAAAAAACCCGCCTGTGTAAACACAACTTGAAAATGTCGCTGGAACGTGCAGTCCGTGCCAAGGTACGTTTGAATCAATGTTATGATTCGATTCCATAATAATGCAAAATGTTACTGTCATTTTTAGCTCGCCTCAAAGCGCGATCCTCAGATGGAGAAGGAGGCCAAGGAATGGATCGAGACTGTTACAGGTGAGAAGTTCGCAGGTGGTTCATACGAAGAAAGTCTCAAGGATGGGGTCCTTCTCTGCAAGCTGATGAACAAGCTGGTCCCCAACAGCGTCCCAAAGATCAACGCGTCTGGAGGCCAGTTCAAGATGATGGAGAACATCACCTTGTAAGTCACACGCCTATTTGAAACCACTTGAACGATATCCTAATAGCATCGTTTTTGCTCAGTTTCCTAAAAGCCATCAAGGACTATGGTGTCCCCGACGTCGACTGGTTCCAGACCGCTGATCTTTACGAGAAGAAGGACATTGCACAGGTCACCACCACCCTTTTCGCTCTCGGCAGGACGGTAAGTAATGACACTACAATGCAGATTCTACAGTTTGTCATAAGCAAGTTGCCATAACAGCAGAATTATCCAAACTTTAAGAATTAAGGCTTGCACTGCTGCCATTTTGGAAGCGCAGTAGTGATGCGCGATGGACATGAGCAGTAGCGATGCGCAATGGACATGAGCAGTAGTGATGCGCAGTGCAAGCCTTACTATAGCGTTTTGGTGCCTCTTTCAAGTGTGTAACATACGTTGTGTTCTTCAGAGCTACAATCATCCCGAGTGGCCTGGACCATGGCTGGGACCCAAGCCTTCCGAGGAGAACAAGCGTGAATTCACCGAAGAACAGATGCGCGCCGGAGAGGGCATCATGGGACTGCAGGCTGGAACCAAGCAGGAGACCATGGGTCTCAGCATGGGCGCAGGAAGGAAGATCATCCTGGGCAAATAGACAGTGAAAATCCATCCAGTTTTTACACATTTTCATTTAAAGAAAAAAAAAAAGTCCTGTCGAATTGAAAAATGTCTCCGGAGCCTTTCATTAGCGCAGTACACGCCCAAAAAAGTGGACTGCTCCAAACCTGTTAAGTGCTAAAAGGTAGCAAATATTTAATTTCCCCCTTCCCATCTAGCACTTGTATCCTATCACGAGTACAAACCCTTCTAACCCCCCTACATATTGGTCACACATGTACATTTTAAAAAAACAACACCAACACTCAATAAATTAAGCACATTTCTTATACACGTCTCCTAGTTATTTTCGCCCCCACTATTTCTTCTCCGATAAGGAATCCCTATGTCAACACCAAGACTGGGATGAGCTTCAAAAGATGGTGGCATGACACAAGTCCTCTCTTTCCTGCCAAAGATAATAGACTAGACTAGACTGCTAAGTAGCCCAGTTGGAGAGCATTTGGAAAAAAACTAGGAAGTAACATATTTCACTGTAATTCTTAGGTAACAACCATGGCCTAATCAGAAGCCTGTGGCACGGTTCCAATAGTCCAACAAAGACTCGGAAATTGAGTCTAGCGCATCAAAAATGGCCGCTTGAATCAGACCCATTTGTCGAAAATGAAAGGTCACTAAAAGGTCGTAAAGGCCATGCGTCTTGTTCCCGCCTTAGTTTCGACCGCGTCCCGGAAGATGTCAGACGCGTCTTTAGAGGCGTTGGCGGGACAGAAACGCGAGAGAGGATGGATTTTGGGATTCCACGCCATATTTGGTTGAGGGCATGAGGTGACGTCGAAAAGGAAGGAGGAGCCACTTCTGGGTTTCGGAGCCAAATACTGCTCCTGCCTGCCTTTAGTCCTCCTATAAATATAGATCTGAGTCAAAGGGATGGGAGACGGTTTGCAGTGCGTCACATTTCATGATAGCGAGGCTACGTGAAAAGGTGTCATATCTTTCTGAGCGATGCCAGCAAAATCCGCTCTAATCGGACAAGCATGATCCGATTTTCAGAGATTAATTCAGTGAGAGTGTACCTGAGTCGTAGTTGGAGGATTACCATGGATAAATGGTGCATGACAGCGAATCTCATTGGGTCAATATGGATTAATCGCTGAACACTTTCCCTGCTGCTATTAGGGTATGGGACAAATCCGGGGGGATTCTTTAACAAAAGTAGGCTTTTAACGGATGAATTTGCAATTGTTAAACTGCGTGAAATGCCAGGCGGCGGTAAAGTGACCTGATTTGTTCAACCGGGAGGATTTCCGCATTTTTAAACTCTGGCTGGTACTGAATCCCGATAGATGGCAGGCTCTTGCTCTGGTAGCAAGTAAGAAACGTTAGACATCAGGTAGCCTTTTAGATTAAATATTTTACAGTCACGATTTTCAGCATTTAAAATTTCATATCTCCCAAGGGAAGTTAATACAAAACATTAACATTTCTCCTCAGAAACATTATTTATTTTCCAGTAAATGATAGTCAGACAGACTCTGCAAACCTTAGGCAATCTTGTTAAACGTTGCAGGGTCGTAGTTTGAATACGGGATGGGGTTTGATTAACTATTCCCGTGCTGACATTCCACTGACGTCTAGGTTCAATTTCCAGCCCTTAGATGTGGCAAACCCTTCCTTTCTAAGGGCAAGGTTATTGCGCCACAAATTTCATTCTGTCATTGGCAATTCCGTTGGAGGAAGAAAATGACATCGTTACTTCCAGGTTTATTAAGATTCATTGCTTGCAGTTCACGACGCACTTCATTGCACACATGTCGCCCGATAAAAAGTTGCTTTTATATACAGTAAAATAAAAAATGGTTAATTTTTGTGAAAACATGCAAAATTCCTAAGCCTTGTAGCATGTATAATTACACGCTCGATTACGAAACGAAGTTATCAACTGGGCTATGTTTAATTAGTCTGGAATTGTCTAACCGAGTGCGGTTTTACTCCGAGAGCGTATAAAGTGGATAATTGTCTTGGACTAGCGCCAGGGTTGGGATTTAAAAAAGAAAAAAAGCGGGCGATAAAAACCTCGGGAAGAAGTGTCCCAGATTTAGCTAGTGTCCCAGGCCAAAAAGTTTCTTGGGTGAAGTCGTTTCTGATTTCTGTTAGGACACCTTTGTCATTTTTCTCAGCCAAAATCTGTAGGATGGAACATGGCCAGGACAAGCGCCAGGACTCGGTGACAATAAAAGGATAGTCATGTCTCCAGCAGAAACTGACTCGAGAGAACTGAGCATATGCAAAAAGGGATTTGATGAGTTGGGAGTTTCCGCTGCAGTTTTTCACTCCTTTAAATTTAGAATATGGTGCTTTAAAATCTGGCATGGAGAGTTAACCAACCAAGGAAACAACTGCATTAAAGTGCGCCTGAAATGATTTATGCCAAGCATATTTTCAGGAAGTGTCTGCACTTTCAGTAGTTTGCCTCAGATTAATAGGCGCTGGCTGTAATATGATAACCGCAGTGCATTTCTACATATGGCAAAAACCATATAATGTAAGTGTGCCAAGGAGTCTATCCTACAAGTTTGTCCTAATTATTCACCATGTATTTGTATTTCGAGCGACGATCCTGATGACGCCTTATGACTTGTGAAAATGTTACCGAACCGAAGTGTGTCATCCCTTCAAAAATGGGCACCCATGTTGGGTCACATCAGGGCAAAGAGCCCAGAATCTAGCGTGGGAGTGAATTGCACATTTCTAGACCAACCATCCTCCGCACTTGGAAGACCTTGGTTTTGAGAAACCTCTGTTACCATCCAATTGGGACGGTTATTCCACCCCCCAGTGTTTTTTTTTTTTCTCTTGGCATCTTCTTTTGGACCTTTTCCCCTTCTTGTCGCGTAAATCCAAATGAGCCAAAAACCCGACTTACGAAACTAATATGCATCTTCTCCAAATAGAGCTATAATGTACCTGATTGAATGTCAAGAGATGCACCTTCAAGTGCCCTTTCTTGTATTTGCCCCAGCATGAAAGACTGTTTTCTTTCACTTTCCAACTCATCGTTTATTTCACGTCAATCTTGCGGTTAAGCAAACTGGGGAAGAAAAGAGTGAAGAGAAGGAAAAAAAATCTGCTTTTTCACATTACGAAACGAGATTGCTTGCTTTAGCGAAGTATTCTGGGTGAAATCTATTTCTAGTCGAGGACATGCATATGTTCTGTCGAACTATGCATTTCGGATAGGCATGCACTTTGCAACGACCAAATCTCACATGTTAAATGATTATAAAATTTCTGTGCAAGCCTGATTATTTTTAAATTGTTACTTACAGGCTACACGATCCTTTTAAAGTAGTGTCAGTACTATTAAAAGGTCAAATGCAGCAATCACTGACAAAACTCTTCCAGTCCGCCCCATGTTTTCTCCGAAGGCATCTTGGGAATCCGACAAACGTCTTCAACATTTGTGGCCTTCCTGGCCTCCCTGGCTTACAAGAATGCCGTAAATCAGGGGACCAAGTGAATCGCTTGTTTCCGCCGCCACCCTGCATTTAAATTGCACTAAACGGAAATGTTTTCCCCCATTTTTCTTATTTTCATTCACTCTCGAATAGTACAGTACTGGCCAATAATCGAGGCAACGACTAGCGACATTTTCCCGAAGCGGCAGAAGAAGGAATCGTGCTCGCCCGGCTTCTAGCATGCTTATCTTCGATTCCTTCTTCTGCCGCTTCGGGAAAATGTCGCTAGTCGTTGCCTCGATTATTGGCCAGTACTGTACCAGTTGTAAATGTTGTGTATTTCATACACCAGATGTTCCCATATTGAAAGCCTGGTTCTAAAATTGCAAAAAAGTGCAAAAATTATTTTTGAAAATTAATAATTGATTTTTCAGTTTCATAATTTTTCAATTAATTTGTGGTTTTATTCATTTTTCGACAATCACTTCAGTCTAGAATTCAACAAATGTTATTGAATAGATAAGAAAGCTTCGAGAATTACAAAAACATATTATTTCGATCAAAAGTGATCTGGTTGAAATGTGTGCCAAACATTTCCACACTTTTGACCCTAATTGTCCTAGCACCACAATGACGTAGCAAGTTTCCTAAGAGGGTGCAGGAAACTCTTAACATTTTTCCGCCCTACACATACTGAGTATAAATAGAGTGTCACATATGCATTATTTCAACGTCCGCCCTCTTTCGCCATTTCCCCAAGGATTTGGGTGTAGGACGTCTCCTGCCAACTTCTCCTCAAAGATTTGTTTGATTCTCTCGACCCCTGCAAGCTCATTATGCCTCCAAAAGACTATTTCTAGAAACGTCTCGTCTCCTGCCATGTGTCACCCCCCCCCCCTCACCGTCTTTTCCCCCAAAAAAGAAATGTCTGGTAGGAACGAAGGTGGAAAAAGGACCTAGCTTTTTCTTGGCAACCTCCAAGGAAGGAAGGGGTCATAAATGGCGGCCTTGCGAGGCTTATTTACTTCGCTTTACTGCCACTACTTCCAGCCAGGTTTTTTCTTATTTATTGTCAACACCTGCTTACTCTTTACCGTGGTTATGTCACCTCACTTCGGATCCAGAGAGATGTAATGTCATGTGGGAGTCGTTACTTGTATAAATATCATAATTCAAAAGACCGATCAGTATTCCAGGCAATTTGTCTGCACTTTATCCTGCACTTTATGAAAGAGTGTTTCGCGTGGCTTTAAGGAACCGTGTAATGTCATCATTATTGCAATTTCTGCTTTGTGAATATTTTACATTGTTGGTCGCAACAGCCGCGTGGAATGAGACTTAATGGATCTAAAGTAAGACTGGAGTGTGCTCAGGTGCATTGCAGTATATTAAATCAGCCAGGTATTAAAGTAGCCTACAAGAGTCTCACCTAGTATTTCATGGCATTCTAGTAGAAAATGGAAAATTTTGCTGAATTTAACTTAGTGCGAGTAATGCACCATATCCAAATGAAAACTTATATTCTGAAAAGGGTTTGACGTATAACAGTTCATATTGTTGCATAATATGTACTTCGCAAGTATGCACCACTGCATTTAACTGAACATAAGTCCCGCAATATTACCACCTTCTAGTCAGCAAAAATTGGCATGCAAGAGGGTCAAACTGAAATGGCAACAACCCATAGCCAATTTGCAGCCGAGGAATATTTTAGGAAGGAATTGGCAACAAGCACAGGCGCATGCCCTTGACATAACATCTAACTGCATGTAAGTGTGCAGATAGAGAAATGAATACAGGGGGGGGGGGTCCATTATATTTCTGTCAGTTTCACCCAAAAAATGTGTGCACTTCATTGAAACTGTAGTAATTGCTTCATTGTGGATCTTTTAATGAGTTTTAATGAGAGCCCAAAGTCAATATACTTTTTGTCATGAGAGGTAGTGTGAACATGAACATTCTCTGGAAGCATCACGTCATTGCAACAATCCCTTCTGCTGCATGGGGGATCGACATGCAATTAGAGTGATCCAGAATCCCTCTTCCTACGCCCAATTCCAATTCCATGACAAAGCCGTAGACGCGAGGAAAAGACTTTCCCCGTGAGTCAGTGGTAGATTTAGCCGAAACGAGTCCCGATTTAGACACCCCCTCTCTCTTGCTGGCTCCTTTCTTCCCTTCCAGCATCCGATGCAAAAGAGTGAGCCAAAAGCATCCGCCCTCGCTCTGATTCAAGGCTTCAACCATGCTTCACCATCTCTCAAACATTTTTTTTTCTCCCCACGGACCAACACTCGTCGCAATATAATTGAGAAAGATCTATTCCGGGATGTGGCAATGATTTTTTTCTTGGCCGACATTTTGCGGCCCACCATATGCAATTTGAGTCATGGTTACTGGGTCAGATCGGCAAAAATATTTGCACTCTGTAAGTTCCTTATGCGGTTTCGATCACGGTTGGAAACACTAAAATGTCACAAATATCGATATGTCCAGAATAAGCGATATTATTGAAACATCGAGCGTGTGGCATGAAAATTGTTTTTAAACGTGTGGGAGACCTTTTTTCGACCATGTATTTAATCCAGGGTCGGCAAAGGTTTTCCCCCAATAGGCCCATCGAGTTTGCGGGGGGGGATTCATGCGGCAGAAAACAAGCCCTCAATTTGGGTGTAATTACCACGCACTCTCTCCCCGGGGGCATGGGTTGGCTTAGAGGAATTAGTATTCACTCAGGAGCGACTCAATTGCGCTATTCGGAGGGTTCTTCTCTCAATTTGTTCCGGGCTCAAATGGGGGGTAGAGGGCGCCTGAGTTACACACTAATTGCGTTGCGTCTCCTAACAGTTATGGTGGCATTCGGATGGTGGAGTCTCTGTCGCTGAGATTGTCGTTGTGTAATGACGTCGACGATGTTCCATGGTGAACTCCTGTAGAAATGTCATTTGGTCTCTGCTGTCGTGACGCACGGAATAATTAGCATTAATACTGTTTGACAAGTAACTAGGGTGAATATAGACCAAATCATATAAGTTCACGGTGTCGTACTTCATGCTTGCGGCATTATTGCGTCGTACCTATACATCCGGATGTGGAAGCCAGAAAAATAGTTAAAAGTTCGAGGAAATGTTCCTGTAGATATTTCGAGATCAACATGAGATTTGGGTCACGTTGTTATGCTACGGAATAAAGTTTTCATCTTGTGACCCTGGGATCGGCTTTCAGTAAGGAAACCTTATTCTGTGAACAGAGTACCTGAAAATAAACTTTGATATACACGCACATGCCAGTTTCCAAGAAAGCAAAACAACTAATTTCATAAGAGCATATTGCTTCCAGTGTTTCACAATACTTCTGCTTATTCGCCGAACAGCAAGACGTAATTAGGTAATAATTTAATATGGAAGTTTTTCAAGTTGTACAAGTACTGCATTTCCTAAAAATATTTCAAGAAACCCTGCATCATTTTGGCAATATCAGTTTCATAACATTGCGTTGAGAACGAGTAATGCTTGTTTGCGGACCAGTAGCGTTGCATATGTGAATAAATGACGTTTACATAGTGGGCAGACACACATGTAAATATGGCACAAAACTACTACAAATCACTCCTATTTCTTTAAAAAGTTACTGTACAGTTATGTCCACCCCAGTTGCATACAAGCTCCTCGTTACGATTTAAAGTCCCGCAAATATTTGACAATTTCGTGCTCAAAACGTGCTCGAGACGTGACCAAGTTGCAGTCAAGGGACATTCGTAAAAGAGGCCAAGTGGCAAGTTAAAACTGCTGCAAACTTTTTTAAACTCAGGTAAACTCATTAGGATCCACTTTCAGTCCGGGGTTTTTCAAAGTTGAAAAGTCCTGCATCGCAATCGCACGACTTGAAAATGCTCCACAACCGCTCCAGGTAGCTTCCAATTACTCGATCAGCTCTACCAACACCCATCGATCCGACCCTGAAGAAAATTGTGCTTTTGAAGAAGATCCCCTTCCAACACTGGAAGGTGGATCAATTTGATCAAGAAAAAAGCCTCTAGCCATGGGAGGAAAAATAATAAAGATAAAAAAAGTGTGCACAAATTCGCGGCTTTTCTCAGCACCCCCCGCAGGAGCAAGATGGACTTTCAGAGTGCTTGTTGCTTTCCGTACAAGCCAAATTGATGTTGACGCTATTGTATAGGGGCGGCACAATAGAGGCCGGATCCATAAAGTACGTCACGATGTTTTCCTGGATTTTATGGACTAGCATGGTGACATTTTTTGACTAATAGCGACTTGTACGTTCGATGACGTGTTTCTAAGACACCAGGTGTATGTGGGTGGGTGGACTTTGCTAGAAAATAGCTGTGTGTGAACATTGCCGGTTGGGTCCCAAAAGCATGGTACCTCCAGCATATATGGGTGGGCGGATGGGTGGGTATGGGGTGGGGCCCCCTTTGCAGCTGCAAATGGAAGCATAGGGAGGATGATGGCGGGTCTATTTCTGGTATCCCTATGCTTTGGTGCCGTGTGCAAATCCGCCATAGACCCGGGCCAAAAAGCAAAACCTCCTGAAGAACGCTGGCTACTGCCACTCGACTTGACGTTGTGAAAGGAAGAGAGTGCTGTGTCCGTCCTACGTCCTCCCGTGTAAGTGTTCTTACCTATCACTACTGGGCTACAGTGTGTTTCAAAGAAGACCTGCTAGTGATTGTGTGGTAGGTCGCAGTACCGAGTTACCTGGACCGTTACATACCAGGGGCTTGGCTTAGTGGCAAAGCATTTGGCGTACAGTTGGGGCAATGTACCGGTGCACCTGTTCATGTCGAAGGACAGTCCTTGACGTGACCGGAACGACCGATGTTACGTATTGCTAACAGTACAGGTTTCTGGGTTTGGAAAGCCCAAATCTCGACCTGGTAACGAGCCGTGAAATTGGTTGGAAAAACAGGGAATTAACCACTTTGCTTTAATCAGGCTCAACTTAAATGTCGAATCAATTTATAAGGCAATGTTACCAATTGTTAATCTGCAAATTTTTTAAAGTTATTTTACCTACTAATTTTAACACTTAAATACAAGGGTATGTCGTGATGGTACAATAATGATAGTATTTATGATTTCGTATAATTGTCATATCTTCTGAACTATGACTGCTGCAAACTGTTAAAAGAAAGGCAACGTAATCCGTTTTATGGCAGTAATACGTGCAACAAGTAATTCGCACTGTAACGTACTATGGGGCTCAAATTGTTTCCGCCACTTTATCCTGGTCTTGAAGCAACCCTTCGCACAGGCCCCACGGTGAGGAAGTGTGTAGCCTATGTGTGAAGGGTTGCTTCAAGACCAGGATAAAGTGGCGGAAACAATTTGAGCCTCATAGTACACCTGCATATGACCAAAAAACGACAAACATAACTCCAGTTAGTTTCAAACAAACTGAAGCAAGTTGGACATGTTATTGGAGCAAAATCTGCAGGCTGTCACTCGCAACATTTTTATCTTCAGCATTTAGTCGTATAGAGTGACGTTGGTTTGGAGATGTTGAAGAAATATAGTCTCTCGTTTGTGTGTGGGAACAACCGGTAACAGGAGAGTTCAGAGGCGGGATATAGATTGCTCCTTATTCGGAGGCTGCTTCTGCGCACGTGTGTCTGGCATACTAGGCCGGTTGGAGGAACCTATTTTGGGCCCAATCTGCTATACCATCCCTTTAAAATCTACTCAACACTTCCGTGTTTTTTTAAACTTTGCAACTTCAGCACCAACATAATTTACAGACCACACGTTACATAACTAGAGAGAGAGAAAATCTGCAGTGTGATTTTCAAACAAAAAGGGCGTCTAGGACACGTAAACATGTTGACTATCTTGTCAGATAAGATTAGCGACAATGTCCAGAGTGACAGGTGCTACACGGGGGGGTGTTGGAGGAATTAATTTTCCACTTGAATGAAGTGTTCGTGTCATCAACTCCCACCTCTTCTGATGTAACCCGTTCTAGAGAACCCGTTTTTTTGTAGATCCTGCAGAAAAAAATAGGTCGATTGAAGTGGGCGGTTTTCTTCTAAGGAGAGACACGCTTGCTCTCACGTGTCAACCAGGTCGCAGATTTTCAATTATGTCTTTTCCAACCTAAAATTACGATTCATGCGGAATTAAAGGCTTTAAATAACATGTCTGGGCCGACACAGATAGCTCATAATTGGGTCGTAAAAAAAGACAAGTTTTCAGAACTGCTCATAAACTGCTGGATAAGGTTGAAACGACTAGATGTTTTTTTTTCGACCTCAATTTACATTACTTTCTTGTTCTTTTCAGAGCCAATAGAGCGTCAAGATGCCTTTCAAGCCCGCCGATAACCCAAAGTGCCCCAAGTGCGGCAAGTCTGTCTATGCCGCTGAGGAGAAGGTAGCCGGTGGCCACAAATGGCACAAAACGTGCTTCAAGTGCGGTAAGTGTCCTCAGAAAAATTGATGTTAGATTATTTTCTAAATAAGGTTCCTGTAGGATGAACTTAAATTTATTTTCATCATTTTTTTTCTTCTTCCCAACAGGTATGTGCAACAAGGCGCTGGACTCCACCAACTGCGCTGAGCACGAGGCCGAGCTCTTCTGCAAAAACTGCCACGCTCGTAAGTACGGCCCCAAGGGCTACGGCTTCGGCGGTGGTGCTGGCTGCCTCAGCATGGACACCGGTGCACATCTGGCATCCCAGGGCGAAGCCCCTAGGTGAGTCATTCTGACCCATACCGAAAGAAAAACACTCAATTTACACAAAAAAAAATGCGGATCGACTGAGCAAAAAAGATATAACTGAGACGCTCTTAAGATAAAGCGATTTAAGTTAAAGCGGTTTAAGATAAAGCGCCTTAAGATAACTCGTATTGAGATAACTCGTCTTGAGATAAAGCGTGTTAAGATAAATCGCCTTGAGGTAAAGCGTATTACGATAAATCGTGATAAATCGGGTTAAGATGAATCGTCTTGGAATAAAGCGTCTTAATATAAAGCGATTCAACATGATTTGTGATTTATTGGTGATTTTAGCTCACATTTACACCAATATCGTCCGTATTCAACGTTAACGAATTTATATAAGGTTTTTTTGCTCAGACGTTTCGTAGTTGTTGAATATAAGGCCAGGGCAGCCTATATTATTATCATCTCTTCATCCCTTCGTGTTGTTCGGCATGGCAATGTTTGCATGTTTCAGACACCAGGGTTTTTGGTAAATTGGCACGGTCCCCCCCCCTACCCTGCACAACCANTACCCTGCACAACCAACCTTATCTACAGGCCAGTACGTTGCTCTCGGGATTGTGGGAATGCTGCCCACAGATACGCCACATTCTGTGCTTTATCTGACTGCAACTATTTTAAATACACACGCGCACACTAATAGCATTTGCACCCACCGCAGTAAGACTTTTTAAAAAATGTCGGTTTTTTTTGAAGTGGCGTAGAAAATGGTGGAAATTCTCTTCTGAATGTGTGGTGGCGGACTTTTTGGTAGGCAAATTGGCGGGGTGCAATATTTGAGAGTATTTGACACTCAACCGAGCGCGGGTAATTGCTATCTGCACTGTAAACCTCCAAAGGCGTGTCTGTGTGTTACAGTTGCAGTTACGAACTCCAACGTACCTATTACAAACATTGCATTAAAGATGAGTGATTCATTATCTTACTCGGACTTTCCAAATGCAATTTCTGTTGGTAAAAAAAAAAATAATTTGCGAACATTGCGATGCTGACATGACATTTTCCCTCCCAAAGTTTAAGCATTGTGCATGACCTGCATTTTTTTCCATTTTCTTCCCCAACAGCCAATAGGCTCATCCATCTCAGTAAAGGCTGAGCCTCCTCCTCCTCCAGTTGTGTGCCGCAGCCTCGGTTTTGTCTAAATCCGGACTATAAGCGCACTTGAAGCTCAGCGGAAAGGAAAAAAAATAAACATAAGTAACAACAAAATAATAACATCGCACAGATCACGAGTCCAATGTTTAAAAAAAAAAAGATCTTGCAGACTCGCAGTGATTGTGAGGACGTTTCTTTATACATCCAACGACCCCTTACATGAAACAAATTAGCTCCATTTTTTCTGTTTCTTAAAAAAAAGTATACCTGTGGATCCGAATAATAACCGTAGTTGGTCAATGAGGGCACTTATACATTGTCTTCTTTTTATGCCTCATCCTTTTTTGTCACATCCCTTTTTAAAACGCCCCCTCTTTACAGGCCTGCACTATTTTTTAGTAGCTAAAATTTTGTACGGCAAGTGGGCTTGGTAGAATAGGGTTAATTGGTCGCTGTCCCGAATTTTTTGAAACCCTAAAAAAAATTAAGAGGGGTGCTTAAAAATATTTTTTTTGGCCAAAGTGTCCAAGCGTTTGCGGCCATTTTTCGTCATGCTCTGCTTTTTTAATATGTCAACAACTCCTCTGCGACATAATTTTTACACGACCACTGCCTATTCCTACAGGGCCTAATTAATTTTTTGCAAACGCTTGGCTGCTTGCGGCTCACTTTGACTAACTCCGCCTCTTTGTTTTTACCTGGTATGGGTGGCAAATTGTTTGGGGAGAGAAATATTTTTACTTGTAACACCTTGTACATTTACCCAAGCAATCTTTACCAAATAATTAGGAACTCTGGGTCAAGATGTCCAGACTGATTGCAATGCATTTAAATTTGTATACATCACCTTGCCGGTAATATTAATAAATAATAAAATAACACAATGTCACTCCACCTGTCCAGGTAGCGCTATGACCCTGCTAAAAATATATTTAAAAAAAACAAGCATTGTGTAGTCTCAGCTTGAAACCGGTTTTTTGAAAGGAAGAGCTGTAATTTCATGTATAGTTATTGGGACAAATAAATATTTTATGTAAATGGGATTCAAATCGTCGTTCGTGTTACGTTACTTTTTTCATTTTCTTTTTTTGAACTGGTCGACAACACACTTTTTGCAACACATACACACAGCTAATACACACTGGGCTGGGTTTTGTGAAGACCCGACCTGCACCCGGAACAAGACGTAAGTCCAAACAATGGAGACTTTTCGCTTTGTTGCTTCACGTGTCGAAGTTCGCTCTGCATGACAAGCAGCACAAAAAGCTGCCCTTTTTTCCGTTTTTGTTCACATTTTTTTATATGTTGACCATTCTAACACCCTATACGTGCTACTACTATCGGCTGGCTGCTTTTTTGATATTTTTTAAAAATTATTGTGATGTTAAAGTCACACTGATCACATTATTAACCAACTTGGCTTTGCCTTGCCACTGACATCCTTTTCGCGAGGTAAAGAAAGTGCCCTCAAATTTTATTTATTTGTAGTCGATTAATTTCTGGCTGCCCATTGGTCAAGGAGGAGGAAGCTCAGATTTCATCTACTTTTGGCTTCAATTCCTGTTTCATTGTTTTATAGGCTGTCCCAGCTATCACTTGTGATGATTCCCTCTATTTTCACCCTTTTTTTCTTTTTGAATCTGGCTTACAGCATGAGCTGTCTCCCATTAATTTGAGCTTCCAGTAGTTGGTATGTAGCTAATTGTATATCGCCATTTTTTCAGCCTTTCTGATTATGTCAGTCCATAAAAAAGGGCACTATCTTCATAAATACTGCATGTTAGCTTTTTTTCTGGCTCTAATCTTATGTAAAGAAGCTTTTATGTGTATATCCGAAAAAATGAGACAAATCGGCATCAACTTGAATGGCCAAAGTTTTCCAAGCTGGAATTGCAAGAGTGGTCCAAACTCTATTGAAACTAGTCACAGTATATCAGCCCGATAATGTGGGTTTGGAGACAGCGGAAATTAAAGGGTCTACAGGATGTTATTTTGGAAACCTAACAGTTACAGCAACCGTCCCCTCGAACCTCGAAATCTCACGAAGGCGCCCGAAGGTCAAGGATGTCCTCGGTGTGGTGTGTTTGTCTACGCAGCTGAGCAGATGCTGGCTCGAGGAAGGGTAAGTCTTTTTGTTAAGTAAAAATGGCCATATGCCAAATGTTTTTGCAGAAGTTACATTAGGTCAGGGTGAGTTTTAAAGCCCAGCAATTAATTGTCATCAAAAACTGGTTCTCTACTTAGGGCTGGCATAAAGGCTGCTTTCGATGTAACACTTGCAACAAGTCATTGGATTCCGTGAGCCATTGCGACGGCCCGGATAAGGAAGTTTACTGCAAACGTAAGTCATGCAAATACGGACATTCAGTTGCTTTATGGTCGCTTGCAACGGTGGAAATATTTATAAGGGTTTTAAGAGGAGCCTTCTAAATGGGGTGAAAAGTGAACTACACGAAAAACATCGTTGGGTTAATGTTGGTTGGAAAGTGGGTATTTCGTGGGTAAAGTTTCGGTGTGGGCGATATCAAAATTCAGGGATTAAGCAGTTCGGGGAGGAAGTAAGAGCAGGGTTTTTGCCAAACAAGACGATCATGATCGAGGAACGAGGGTAGGAACACTCAAGTGAAAAACCATTGTGCAGTCTGCTGAAAAATTCTAGGAGGTCTTAATACCATCGGGGAAAGGAGAACAAGCGATACTGTAAAGTACACAGAGTTATAACGATGTAAAAATGAGAGAGAAGCAAACATAAAAGATGGACTGGAACAATTTCTTGAAGTAGCCATGATGTAATTCAGAAGGGATCAGTACAATATTTATGTTCTCAGACAATTAATATTCCATGCTGTTTCTGCTGTTGAAGTGAAATCACATCTGCAAGTAATTTTCATAGTTTATAAAGAAAAATGGAGTGCTCAATTGATTACCTTGCTTAGTGCTGGATATGCTCAACTCACCACATTGAGGAGTCGACTGATTAGGCGATTTCTCTGCGTGCAGGGACATGCAAATGCACTTTTCATGGATAATAAATTTTGTTAGGGCCTAATAACCCTTATTGCATAGTATGATTTAATGTTAATATAATCACATCGCCTTATAAGTTAGTGTATAACGAATGTGATTCCGAATTCACTTACGACTCTGCGTTGTTTCCGTCCAAAATTATTCAATCTCCGGAGTTGCGATTTAGTTATGAAACTTTAGAATGACCGGAATGTCATGAATAAGAACGAGGACCTACAATAGCATGAAGTCTGATTACATTTAACGTGACAACTGGCATTCAAGCGGCAGAATTTTGACAGTCTCAGTCTGATATTTTGATAAGGTTGATTCATCTGATGGAGAGAACTGTGCGTTCCAACAATGAACTGGAACTCTTTCACATCGCCGAGTTTCAAGTTTGAAAGCATCACCATAATATTATTTAGATGGCACAATTTGATTACCTTCGCATCCAGCAGTATTACGTTCTCCTTTCAATAAATTAGGTCATCTCAATTATAGCTGCCCATTATTATTTGCAGCCAGGAAGTTCAAGAGGTATGTACTGTACGTATAATAACGAGGAGAATCGCAAGCATTGCACACTCAAGACAAGCTTGACTTCAAAATAATTATATTATTAATATTTCCTTTTTGAACAGCCACTTAATACTGTAGGCCCTATATTGAAATATTAGCCTTAAGTCTTTAAAAATAATATTCCCAGTACACACATAAGATTTCCACAACGCAGTACATAATAATATTACATTACGTTGAAAATTACATCGAATGTAAATGGATCCTAAGCCACAGAGCAGGTACAAAAAAATATACACTTATAATAACAAGTTCAGAAAGTTGGGAATTGCAAATACAGAATTTATAATTATACAAATAGAACACTTCCACTGCAGTAGGCCTACTTTTAACACAGTTGCATAAGAAGCTTAAATGAGGCAGAAAATGGAGTTGCAATAACTGTAATCTGACATCGAGTTATATAAGTTTGAAGGCTGCATTATTATTTTGGAGTCTGATTTTAAAATCATAATTCTGTAGGAGACTGTAAATGCTTTATCAAAAAACTTTTTAATAATCAAAAAATACGCTTCAAGGGGACTACTATGCGCATTGCCTAAATTAATTTATGCCGAAATGCGTCTCAGGTTTTTCAATTCATGTCTGCACGTGAAAAGCTTTAGGACAAAATTAGTAAGAGATTCTTAGCCATATTGCGATTCTAGATTGCAAATGCTCATGTGCTAAAATATTGCATTAATCGTGATCCTGATCTGAAGACGGTCAGGTTACAACACTTTTCGTGATAATAATTAACAAAACACTTTTTCGAGATATGTCATGTATACGTATCTTATAGTATTTTCAAAAAAGGTTTATTCTGGAAATCTGGCGCAGTAAAATAGCGTCGTACTGTAATTAGAAATGTTTTCTGTGTGCAGCTGGAGCCATACAGATTTTTTTTCTCTCAAACGAAGGTGCATGAAATAAAGTACAGCCATAAAAGAGCCGGAAGGGCATGAAAAGCTGGCATCGCAAGGTGGGGTAAACTAATTCTGAGAGTGCAGATAATTTTTCTCTCTCTCGGTTTTTGCCACCCTGCAGAAAACACACATTGCTCTGTCTGCTTTTTTTGACACTTGCAACGCTACGTAATGAAGTTGTGCAGTAGTTTATTAAAGTGCTTGCAGTTATTTTTCTGAACTGACTTCTCTGCAGCTGTGGTCTCCTTCTAAATGATCGAGTTTAAGGCTGATCAAGTGTAATGCTTTCATACTGTTTCAATGAAAATTAAAATATTACTGAACGTTTCTAGTACCTTCAGAAAAAATGTGCAATTCATATTCCATTTGCAACAGTCACGCCCAGATTTGTAGCATTCAGAATGCAAACATTAGTGAGTCACAGTGAAACATGTTATCCAGAATAAACACTGTCCTTTGTAACGCAACAAAACCTTTCTCCAGAGGATGCCTGTTATGCAATGACATTATACAGTTACACCACAACTTTCATTTTACTTTCTGATTACAGTTTCCAACCCACTACCAATTTTCTACTATACGCAACAAAGGTGTTTTTAATTAACACGACCCACTCACCACAACTGATATTCGAAAAGGCATATGACGAGCCACAGAACGTTGTTACATTTTTTTCTGTCCTATTTATACGACTGATATACTGCGCTTCTGGGTTAATTAGAGAGTTCTGCAGTCTACATGCACACAACTGTTCGTATTCAGTAGGGATTCTTGCTTCGAAAATAATGTACCCCATAGCAATCCGTAGTGCAGCGCTGTAACTTGAAGTTATTAATTAGTGAAACTTATTGTAACAGGCACATGTCGTGCTGCCTACTCAACCTGAGGGATTTAAATCAAACTTTGATATCACCTACAGTATATTTCCACGGTCATTTTTCAATTATAAATACACTAAACTACTAAAGCATGCACCAGTCTACAGCAGGTTCTCACAGTCAGGTAAATAACTTATGCTTTGTTAGCATCCAACTGGATGAAATTCTACGTAAATTAACAGCTGAAACTATTCTTAAGTACCAAGTCTGACTATTTGATTAACCACAATTTACAGTTTGATCTAAAACAGTCCTATCTCTTATGCATTAATTTCGCAGATTTGTGGACAGAAAGGGTGTAGAAAAAGGCGATAAAAACGAGAATCGAGATAACTCCTGGCAAGTAAATCTTCAATCCCTCAGTTGGGTGTGCAAAGGAGCTCCAAGGGTGTAATAATCGGAAGGAGATGATCATCGCCTGGAGAGCAAGCTATGGCCCTCTAGGGCATCTTCTTCCATACGCCCCTCTCGTCTGCTCCAGTTCAACGCTTTATGAAATCCGGAGGATGAAAAAATTGGGTAAAAAAATAGGAACCTCTCTCAGATCCAGATTCGGCTGAATTACAGCATAGAGCAAATTGGAATTTCCGCTCCAGTCATTTGTAACCCAGGGAATCCGGGGGGTCAAGGTCTGTCAGAAAAACTCCACAGGATAAAAAGGCATCAGAAATATTAATCTCCAGTGGCATTCGAGTTATTGGACAGCTTATTCTGTGCTATCGGCAGGTTTAGGAGAATATGATAAAACGATTCATTTCCACCGTTGCATCAGCCAGTTTCATGGGACGCATTTATCCTCACAAGTAGTTGTCTACATTCATACCCGATGTTTAAATCAGATGTCAAAGGTCGTCATCAGATTTAAACAGCTAGTATAAAATTAGACAATTTTTTAATGTTTTTGTTCACGAATGAATTACGAGTGTTTGACTCTTGTAGTAAAGTGACTCAATTGTATTAATTTTTCGTGCTTAATTTTTTTAATTGCTCATTTTTTCTCCACGCTACTAATGAGGCATTTTGTAATAATTTTCCCATTGGTATGTCTTATGAAACGTGCCATCTGGTCAAACATTATTTCAGTGTGCTATGGCAAGAAGTTTGGCCCCAGAGGTTACGGATACGGCCAAGGTGCAGGCGCACTGCAGTGCGACCAAGAAATAGTCAATGGGTAAGCCATTCCTTTTATTCTGCCTTTGTCGGCACATTTCTATAAATAAGCCGCATCTAAAATCGATACTTAATTTACCGTTACAAGTTGAAGCCTCAATGAATCCGCCATAAATAGTCCACGGCTGCAGTAAAGCTTCTCGACTCATCAGCGGAGAAAGTAAAATCTTTTTGCTAAAGATCACTTGAGACATTAAAAATAACCACAGACCAGACCATTTAATTAAGGCCAATGACGTCATTGAACAACGTGGGCATGTAAAGCCGCATGTAGTTAATTAAAAGACATCCTAAGAACAATGGATAAACTGTCCCTCATGCCTTTGTGAATCTCCACACTATGCTCTACTCTTAAACTTCCGGATTATAGTTGTAGACAAAATGAAAAGTTTTAGGACGCGAATACTTTCGGAGAATTTTCTTTCCATAATGTAAATGCCGTTTGAAGTCATGCTCTCAGCTAAAATACGTTATTAATTTTTTATTAATTATTTTGCCTACAGTACATTCCTTACAGAATCATGCTATATAGGTAGGCCTACTGATGAATTATTAGCCTACTATTAAAAGTGAGTGATTATAATTGGCTGCTTTATGTATTACGCTTTATGAATTCTACTGCGCAATTTTCCGGCGAATTAATTACGACCCGTGTTTCCCATCCGCATTAAATTTCATAAGGTAAAGAGAGAATTGGCCTCATCTCCAAAAATAGCAGCCACAAAAAAAATACTTGGACTGATTTATGTCGGTAAATGTCATTGGACTTTAATTCATTTCTTAAAACCGCTTTTTCAGCTTCCCAAATGCTTAATGGGTGGCTTTTGTGCTCTAAAAGACTAGATGCTGCTTTCAATTTGCATTTTTAATTAACGACCACTACTTGGATCTTGTTTTAATTTCTATTCACAGAGTAAGCGTCGAGGCCCAACAAAGGTACCGATTTAATCCCAGCATTTTTATATTCATGTCCACAAACTTTTTTTCTCTGTCCTCTCAAAAATTTTCACTTTTCTTCTATAGTACAACAATGCATGGTCTCCCCCCAAAAAACTTCCCCCGTATCTCATGTGTGATAGTCCCCTCCAGTTGGTGGTTTTCCCAGAGTGTAAAAGTCTTCCGCCTTCGGTTGCAACTTCTGGCATCTCCTCACCTCCTTCGAGAGCTCTTGAAAACAGCTACAAAGATTATAGGTCGACTCAGGCAACACGCACTGGTGCATACAAATGGGACTCCTGAGGGTTATTTATTTTGTCTGAAGTTCTTTTAGACACGTTTGAATTTCCAGATGGTAACGGGATTTTTTTAATGCAAAAAATATTTTTTTGGAGAGTTACTTTTCTTGGGTGTTGTCACATGTGTCCTACTTACACGTCATATTAAGTCTGAGTCGTGCCCAAGAAATGGGGCGTGGGGTGGGCGTTAGGGTCAAAAATAGACTCGGAAAAAGATCGGGTTGCTTCACACGTCCCAAGGCTAAGTTTAAACGTAACTATTTATGTCTTACGTAACCGCAGACAGAAAATGTCTAAAATTTTAGTCTCGAA
The DNA here is from genome assembly GCA_000934665.2 of Catajapyx aquilonaris. NCBI lineage: Eukaryota > Metazoa > Arthropoda > Diplura > Dicellurata > Japygidae > Catajapyx > Catajapyx aquilonaris. Next base: position 51,695 of record KZ538118.1, read on the forward strand.
GGAGGTCCTCACATATCATGTGCTGTATTTTTCAATTTTTTAAAAAAAAGTTTCAGTTTTTGTTCGTGTCTTCAAGTATATTTTTGTGTAGTGTATCTCTTTGAGCATGAAACTTTCACAGTAGACAAGTTGTGTATGAAATACACCATGTGCATGCAAATAAGCAATACTTGCAAATTCTCATACTCGTAGTTTCTGGTACAGCATGACAAGTCTATCTGGTGCTAGATTTTCCGTTTTAAAAATATCATTTCGCCTTATAAACATTTGTGCTTGTCAGGTTCTCGCGAAATGCAGAATTTGTGAACTATGCAAAAATCATAATTAATAGCAATCTGAATTAAAGTGAATTAATTGGCATTTTGACAACCCGTTCGGTTAACCCAATTTCCAACTTCCGTTACGATGAACAAAATTCAGCGGGTCGTCTTATCACGTAAAATAAATAAATGACGCCATACTTTAAAATTAACAAGTCGTACCTGCATTCTGCACTGTAGTCAACACGTGGCAATTACAGTACTTAGCACAGATTCTTTCAACATGATGCTCTGTAATGATCACTTCAAAGGTAACTGCCCAATTGCACCAATATCAAACGCGATCTTTTGATGACCAGTGTTGGCCTATTTTCCAAAGCAGAGTTTATAATCACATAAAACGAATAAAAGTTGCACCTACAGGATTCCACTTTGCAATCCTGACATTAAAGTGCTTATCAGACACCTCTCAGTACATCTCTATAATTTCCTTTCAAAGATTTATCTTATTACGTACAGTTTCTTTCCAATTTTGAATCCTCCACACTGTAAATCCCTCCCGGGAAATGACAACAACATGTGCTGACTTCATATTAAAATTTTTCCAGCGAAGTGTACTTGCCCAACAAGCCCCATCTGATCACGGACACGTCAATTATCAAGGCAGCCGAGGGAGAGGGCTGCCCACGGTGCGGAGGTCTGGTTTATGCAGCCGAGCAGAAGCTCTCCAGAGGAAGGGTTAGTATAGGCTATCATCTGAAGGGCTGGAAGGGTTATCTATTTCTGATTGGACACTGCAGATACGCCTCTTTTGCTAAACAAAGCAAATGTAATTAATATATCGAAAATCGATATTTCATAGATAACAAAAATTGATATATTTCACCAAATATCGATAACTGGCATATTTCACAAAATATCGCAATAAAATATTATTTGTACGTTTCAAATATTTTAACTGCAATCTTTAAAATATATTATCAATTCCGCTTTTCTTGGAGGGTTGAAAAACTCAACTACAATTATAATAATAATCAGCAAAATGTAGGCCCATTCATGGCAGAATAATTCCTGCTCCTCTGCCTCGTCTGAATTGTTGCATGAAGGCCAAGGCTTTTCCTGCTCCCTTGTATAACAATGAGCGAGTGATTTCTCTGTTCCAATCACTAGGAGTGGCACAAGAAGTGCTTCAACTGCAAAGACTGCCACAAACCTCTGGATTCGGTCCTGGCATGCGATGGTGCAGATAAGGACGTCTACTGCAAGACTTGCTACGCAAGGAAGTGGGGACCCAAGGGATATGGATTTGCATGTGGCTCCGGATTTTTGCAGACTGACGTCGGACCGTAAGTGAATTCCTTTCCTTTTTGCGAAGAGAAATTCCGCGCAAATCAGGCGTGAAACGGTTTTTGACGCGGAGAAAAGCTGGCAGCATTTTTAGCCAAAATTGTGCGACTACTGGAAAAGGAAATAAATTATTAAACTGAATTCTGAATTCAGCTCTTCTCCTACGAATTTTTCTCTAAGTATGCTTGTTAGAATTTGTATTAAAATTTGCAGTTTCTTAACCATGGCAGAAAAGTGGGGGCCTCGATTCCGCCTTTTAAGTTTCTCCTGGGACATGCAGCTGTGTAGGCCTACTCTTATTACTCTTGAAGCTGGAACAGTGCAAATTTCATTACTAGGCATGAACTTACATCCGCGGGAGGGTAATTTCCGCAGGAGCCTGGTTTTAATGCGACAGGCATGTACTAGCGCTCTGGGAGAAACTTCACCAAACGTTTTGTCTGCTTGAAGGCTGAAGCATCAAATTTAGGGTAATGAACATCAGGTTACATCAAATATTAAAATTAGTGTGTTCGTCGCAGTGCACGTTCATTAATGGCAAGTCACAATAACCCAATTTGCTGCCAAGTTCAAGTGAGGCACTGTCGAAGATTGAAGTACTACAACTTGAACATGATTCATATGCACGCAAATTCCAGTCCCTTCGAACGACTAATCAATTTTTCGATTTTCATTAGCCCGTACATAGCAAAGGTACTGTATACCAATGCAACCCAGACTTATGGTCTATTATTCATATTCATGAACCAGATATCGGTTATGCCCAAACAATGATGAAAGGATCTCCGATATTTCCTTCCTATCCGGTTAATTAATGATTCCTATCGTTTTTTCATTGTTGTTTCCAGTGACGATGACGCACTGACGATGCTGGTCCGTCCCCGCCTGATAATCGACACCACTGCAATCATGGCTTCTCCAGGCCAAGGATGTCCCCGATGCGGAGGAATGGTCTACGCCGCAGAACAACAACTGGCCAAGGGCACGGTCAGTCCTCATTACCATTTCAAATATGTCCTCCAACAATTCCCTCACATTCTCTCTCTTCCCTGGAAACAGATGTGGCACAAGAAATGTTTCAGTTGCAACGCTTGCCGCCGTCCATTGGATTCAGTACTGGCCTGTGATGCCCCAGATCGTGAGATATATTGCAAGTCTTGCTACGGAAAGAAGTTTGGACCTAAGGGCTTTGGATTTGGAAGCACTCCGACTCTCAAGACGCTGGACCCAGAGGACCTGCATGCTCCTCTGTAAGCCGGTTTTAATATAAGTAATTGGGTGCTGATATGGGCTGACAACAAGTAGGCGGGGGAAATCATTTCTTATAAACAAGTAGATCTAGTATACTATTGAATTCGTTTTGTCTGTCAACATAGGACCGGCGATCGACCGGGATCTGGTCAAAAGGCTCCCGAAGGCCAAGGTTGCCCTCGCTGTGGATTCCAAGTATTTGCAGCCGAACAGATGAACTCAAGAGGAAGGGTATGTATTACATAACTGCGTTAAAGCGTTTCAGTTATTTGCTTAAAAAATAACAGTTCTCAAGAACTGGTTGTTGACATTTCTGTGGGGGAAATGACGTCAATATATTTCTCGTCAGATGTGGCATCGTCGCTGCTTCAGTTGCAACGATTGTCACCGCTCTTTGGATTCGACCAATCTGAACGACGCTCCTGACCGTGAGATCTACTGCAAAGGCTGCTATGGCAGGAAGTTTGCCCCTCATGGCGTCGGCTTTGGCATGGGCGCTGGTGCCCTCAGCATGGGATAAAAAATATATAAGAAACGATATAAAAAAACACCAGCATCCCACTCGCGAATACCCCTATCCTTTATAACAGTCTTTTGTTCCCTAATAACACTTGTGGGAAGGCCTCGTTTGGGAGGACAGAGGCCTTCCTATATGTACACCCCCTTCACAGCACTCTGGTTGTTTCTCTTGGCGGTAAAAACGACGGTTCGACTGTGATGAGACATGACAATATTTTAATGAACGGAAATCACTCCGATTCGATCCGATCAGTAAATCGGATCGGATCGGAGTGACATCAAACCTGTGTTCACAATATGCAAATCGCCTGGCAAACTCGATGGTGCAGGGTCCATTTACCAATGGTTTCTCTGATTCGCAGGCAAAATAATTAAGACGAGGCTTTTGTGTTTTATGGGCTTAGAGTTTGTGATACGATTTGGATGAGGGTCCAGACTGAATGAGTCCCATCAGTGTCGAACCTGATTTTAAACAATGAATTTTCTTTAACTTGTGTTGCGTCATCCAGGTTGAATATAGGCAAGGGTTTGAAAATTTTTGTGGTTACGAATTGAACTAATATTTTACGTTTGTATAATAAGCAGGCCGTTGTCAAATTCGGACTAGAATCTATTGTTGCTTTTTTGAGGAACTGTTTGGTCTGGCTTTTCTCTTATAGTTTGTTTTCTGTGTATTTAAAAAAGCTGGCTAATGTTCCTCGGGGAATTGAAGGCGAATCCGTGCTTTGTAGTTTGCTGTTAATTATTTTTTTGGTTAATTCTGTACTAGCTCCAGCTCCGCAAACTAACTCGAGTGGAAAGGAATAACACTTATCGGAAGACATGCAGTACATATTTCAAGTCATTTCCCTCCGACTAATACACTTTGCAATCCGACGTACGGATGTGAAATGCTCGCATAACTTCAAATCCACCCAGCAAGCTTTAATTATTATTTTTTACGAAGACTGAAATTCGCTAAAGAGTTTTCGCACTTGTTTTTATTTAAAAGGGGAATAAAACTCTGCGAATTTTACTGCCATGTATTCCAGGGAACCAAACCGATCCTTGTCTATGAACGAGAACATAGAAGAGACCGAAGCCATTCAGGTCATGATGGTCACATTGTTGTGTTACATGTCTATAATAGAGAAACCTCTTCCTTTCACTCAACAAAAAAAAGCGTTTACGCTCGAAGGAGAAACAAAATGTTTCATCGATCGTCTGTGGCTTGTTACTGACTAAAGGTAGGCAAATATTTTTTTTCTGGGTCGTTACTATTATTTTTTATTGCGAGGTACTGCCTTTATCAGATCGAAACTGCCACTATTTCGAATGGTTTTATTCTTTGATGGGTATAATACTATACGTGTGATTAGTTCCATAACAAATCCGCAATCTTTCAAACACGATGCTATAAAAGCACACGTGCTGCATGTGCATCATTGCTGCTTAATGCTATGAGTATCGATTAGATTGTAATTGTCACAATTTGAATAAAGACTTCTGAAAAATTTCATCCACATCGTTTATTCTGTTTCTTCCTTTATTTTTGCATGATTTTGTCAGATTATTATTTTAGGGTTCAATGTTCTTTTTCCTTCTTACAATAATTTAGCAGAGTGTCAGTCCAAAGTGTGGCAAACCAATGGTGGAAACTAATTAAAAAATAACAGAGTGATGTACACCGACCGGGTGCAGGTGTGGTTATTCTCATCAACGCTCCATCCCAAATGATGCCACGCCTTTTTGCAAATTCAAAGTGCACGGTCAAACTGTGGCGATTTTGCTCTCTAATGATTACGCCAAACGTGCAGTGAATTTTTCACTTCCAACCAGAAACTGTGCTAGAAAACTAAAAATAGGAACGTTATTGGTTTTGTCGCTATTTAATTCACTCTTATCACTTTGAGAGTTGTTAAATATAACATTACATGTGATGTGTAGAATGTCATCGTTTCAGCTAGCAACTGAAACCGAGTAAACCCGCGCCAACACGAAGAGAACCAGAGTATGCCCTACATGAGAAAATCCATCGCCAGAACCTGGGATTTTAATTCAGGTCGTGATTAGATATTGTCAATTACAAAACCACGTATAGTTCTGCAGGGCACTCATAAAATGTGCACTGTCCACCTACGCAGACCTACGCAGTGCTGTATTACCTTCTGTGTGAATAGTGGATCAGACTTGTTTTAATTTTTAATTGGCGTTAGCGAGAAGGTGAAACAATGGCAATGAGGTCCGAGGAATAATGTATATTTTCAGGGATATTCTACCTACGAATGCGGTAAAATTAGACACTTCACACCCCGAGTGCGGCACTGTAATTAAAAGCCATCGAAGGAAAATTCAGTAGAGGTCACCCAAAGTTATTTTCTAACCACGACCAACCCCAAGGATAAAGGTCGTGCCCCAGCGATCCCTTCCAATGAAGCCAATGTAACGCATACTGCGTACATAGCATCCTGTGCCTGACAGTAATAAGTTGCAACGTTACTGTATAAAGGACACAGGCTGACAGGTTTCAAATTGTACTTGCATGAACCCCGCAGAATATTATATAAAGCTTTTGTTTTCCTATAATGAATTCAGAATTGTTTTCACAACCACTTTTAATTAGTGGGCTCTAACGACGCGGTTTCTCTTAGAGCTTAGAATATTAAGACGCTGAAACATCGAATCCTGCTTGCTGAATAAATGAGAGGCAATTTTAACGATATGCTTCGCGCCAAACTTTTCTTGCGACGCAATCAAGACTACCGAAAAAGAAGTCATATCCTACTGTCAGAATATATTCTCGTATTAATGTCAGTCCCGGATACGTTTCATCGCCTGCAGCAGATATATTCCCACAAAGTTACTCCAAGTTGGCCGGTTAACAGGTGGAAATTCTCGTAGGGCGGGAATGTAATGGAAGCAAGCTGCCAGCAGGATTTTAAATGCCAACTCTGATGAAATTATTTTGTGCGATATGGAATGGAGAAAAATTACTGTCTGTTGGCCACGTATTTAACGCATATAAGACGAGTTGATATAACCTCTGCAAAGTACTTGAAAAATAAATAATACGCGCATGAAATTTTTTGAAGGTCTTCAAATGCTCATAATTCAAACTCACTCTTATCTGTCTGTATTTTAAGAAGAGCCATAATACTAGCACAAATAGCGACCTTGCTGAATTTAATATCTGGTAATATTCCTTGAAAGACATTTATTGAGTCGGCAGCCTTACATACACAGCACAATGTGGAGGATACCCGCGGATTCAATGTAATCAATACGTCGCTCTGAATTACTTCTTCCTTTTACCCAGGTTGTCCTCTATAGTTCTTCTCCAAGAATAAGTCTAATAAAGTCGCAATAGTTTTTTTTTCCAACCTCTAAAATAATAGCATCCTGTCATGCAGCCTGACTCTTCAACAAAGCAATAATTTTTGTCAGTCTTTGAGATGGGTGTCCCACAGCGCAGCGCCTGCGCCCATGAACCTTTTCGTCGGTCTTTTCCGAGGGTGTAATTCCCGCCCTGCGATCAAAGGCGGGTTTGCCTCCGGAGGCCTCTCAGTCGACACATTCCTCTCGACCACTCCGGGTCTTGACCATCAACGTCGTCGTGGGTGACATGGGTCCGTCGCATTCCATCTGACGGTCCTGTTTAGTGACATGTGATGGTGATGAGTTTGATCATCTTTTAGAAGTTGGATGGATATTACCGAAAGTAAGTGCCCACATGTTACTTACCAGGTCAATTATGTGACAATTACTTTTGCTTATGATTCCGGTTTTAAATGATTTTATTTGAAATTTAAAGATTGAAGTACAAAAAATACATTTGCAGATTAGTTTTTGTGATGAACAATTTGGCATGAACAATGATAATATGCGTCTGTTATCTTACCTTGTTTTGCTCATTAGCACAGTTGAATGTCCGTAATTACATTCGGCTCGAATTATTCCTTACAAAGATATTTGCAAAAAAGCTCTCATAAATGGAAGAAAGTCTTAGTATCACAAATGGAATAAAATGAGTCTTAATTATCTTCAAGTGGAAGCAATTTTTATGAAAATTCAAGTTCTTTTAGAGACGGCTACTAAATGTCACATTACTGGGGATGTGACTGTACAATAATGAGCAAAATTATTCTCAAGTCCAACGTTACATTCGAGTAATAGTTAGCAAGCCATAGTCTGTTATTTTATTGCTTCAGTTTATATTATTAGCTGCATGTTGTTATTATTATCTCGGTAGCAACAATAATGCTCATATGCGCAACCCACACACGCAAGTGCATAATCGAATCATATACATGATGTAAACATTTTGTTGCTACTTGCACGAAATCATTACAAGCAGTGTACAAAAGGCAAACCAGTAATCCCTTTGTTACATATTATACTCGGGCATTTTTAAGCACTCTCGTTCTCATAATAATTGCATAATTTGTTGCACTGCGCATTATATTTTCACACACAATATGTGCCAAATATTGTAAAGCATACAGTGTGCAAGGCTTCAATAATAATCCGACCACAGGTGGTCTGTACAATCCTTTCCAACAAAGTGTTAAGTCCCCGATGTCCGATGCAGTTCAGGCATGTCTAAAACCACTAGTGGTACAAGTGGTTCCAAAAGTGGCTTTCTAGTTTAGCAAAAAGGAGACCACTCTCTGCACAACTACTCTCCAATGACATCTCAAGGTCTCTTCAAAGATCGACCCTTCCAAGATATCAGTTTGGTGGGGAGGAAAACACAGTTTTTCTTCAGGTCAATTAAAAAGCTTACAATGTAATTAGGCTGTCATTGTTGTTTTTATCGTATTTTATCATAATTTTGGCTCATGCTGAAGTTAGCAGAAATACATGTCACAATATCATAAAACGATTCACTTCTCGTGTCAGGCCATGGTGAACAGCACCCTCGACCTTGTTTCGCTTCGAACTTGCTCTACAAACAAGGTCAAGGGTGACAGACGCCCATAAAATGGTGGTTCACCCACGCCAAAGCAGACTGAAGCTGATTGCACCTTGCAATAAGAGATGGGACTGATGTAATGGGGGTCTCAAATTAATGCGACGCAATGACGCAGTAAACATTGGACGTGAAAATTTTTTTTATTGCTTTCCACCGTAGTAAGTAAAATAATGTTGAAATATTTTCCACTATAGAAGGAAAAGTTCGTATTTTCGTGTGTCAGCCACGCGGTTACCTTTCGTCTCGTCCACAATAAAAAACTATTCGTTAAATTAATCTGATGTAACAGTTGCAACTTGCCGCAGCGGCGCCAAAGAATGCTTCCATGTCCATGTAGACAACATCAATCGGATTTTTTTACATTTTTGTGGGGCCCTGGACCAGATTTCCATCCTCTACAACTGAAGCAGGAGTTTTGCAGTTTAATAAATACTGCTATCACTTAACAGTCATAACACTATCATGATGCTCTTACACTGGAATCAACTATGCACGGCATCGCTTTGAAGATTATACGTTTGAATGCACCAGAATTGATATGTGGATGCGGAAGGTGTACTCTTGCTAACAGAACTCTGTAAAATAACAATTCTGTCGCATTGCAGTTGTACACAGCGTGGTATGACATAATGAATGAGATGCAGTATAATATTATAAAAACATCGTAGATAACAAAGCATGAATAAGTCAACGTAGGACATCTAACTTTGAAACGATTGTGTCATTTTCACACAACTCTAACATTCAGTAATGCAACTCCAGGTAGGCTACTATGATTTTTACATATTATTTTAGTGGATAGGGAGAATCATAATGAGTTGCATGTAGGGCATACTGTATTGTAGAATCTAGTAATTTCCTTACATATGGCTGTTATTGTAATTAATCCAACAACTATAGATTTTATGAACTCTAGTTAACACCGCTGCTTGTACGAGTAGGTTCTGATAATTTGGACTAGACATTATTACGATGAGACTTGATTGTCTTCGTCACCTTGTACTGGCCATACAGCGTCTTTGTACTAACAGCATCCGTCAGAAAGCATTCACCACGGTTGTTTACAAAACCGACCCCTTTGATCTAATATTTCAAATTTAATTGGGCAGCCAAAAGTGTACCTGTAATGCTCTTTATCTTGAAAGCAAGCTGCGTGCACTCTGAGCCCACACTTTATGCCCATTAATAATGGTACTGTAAACCAATATGAGGTCAGCATATAATCATAAAATGTAATTGGCGTTCAAGCACATGGAGCACATACAATATTAGACTCGCTTACACAAAACTTCATTGTGCAATGAGTATCTAAAAGACATAACTACATTCTATCCTGACATATTGCACTGCCTTACTTATTCTTCTCTTGGGTGCATTTACACGTTAGGAGCTTCTGTCTGTGTATATTATATCTTTATTACTTTTTTTTGCTTCGAAATGAATGCCCAATATATAATGAAAAACGTATTCCTAAGACTATCCGATATGGAATCCAATGCACAGAAACACGTAAAGGCCTTATATCGTTGAAACGGTATGTTGTAAATTGCTGGCTGAGCCGGGCCCGAAGCTGGCAACCAATTAATAGGGCGCTTGTTTCATGTTGAAGCAATGCAGCTATTCAAAGTCATACAGTGGTATGAAACAGCCGTGATTACTGACCATGGACAGTCTAACCGATGTGTCACTAAAATGGTCGATTAAAGCATTTGATTAAACTCATACATCATGATCCTGACTCTCAAATCTCCGCGATGATTCACACGGTAGTAAACTAGTAACAGCGCAGGTCTATTAATTTATAGCGTACTGTATGCAGAGTATTTAACAGACGAATATCTTGCTAAAATATTTTCAAATACTTGATGAGGATTTAAAGCATGACTATAAATTACATAAGTTCATTTGCCTGCACTAACTACTTGTATGTATTTGCTTAATGACCCAGTATCGCATATAGTAAACATTCTCTAAAATTATGAAATATGGTCAAATTCGTCAGCAGTGTGGCAGGGAGAGAACTCGGAAAAAGGAAATGTAGAGTGACGAATTATTTGGCCGTGTGGAGGTATTACGATATACTATGTAGATACACTGTACAGTACCGCTACTATAAATCAGACATCCAAAGTTGTTATGACAGAACCACGAACCAGTCTTAATGCACATGATATACTTGACAGAAATGAAGGATCCTTTCAGAAGAAGTAATGATATGATTATTATTTGAATTATTCATAATGTACCCCCACATACCCTTTTACTGTGCTGAATATTTTCTTCGCCTGTGCGCATCTATAGAGAAGAGTATAATCTCTGTTTTCCAGCAAGATTACGGATGTTGATGGAAGCCAGATAAGCAGCGTGCTTGTGCTTTGGTATTACCGGCAATTATTACTTATTAGTACACCGCATATTTGAGATGAGTGGATTGTTTGCCCCGCAGGCGTATTGATGAAGAGGTCATTTTAATTGTCTTCAAAGGTGGAGCAAATACTCCATCAAGAAGCCGATTTGAGCATCATGCGTTCAGCCAATGTTCAAGTGGGGAACTTCTGTAATATTATTAAGGACATGATTGTACTGTGGGCCGGTTTCACCGAGCTCAGTATATGATAAAACCAGGGTATTTCTCAAAATCCCTATCTATTTGTATGGATTTTCCTAAAGAAACCTGGTTTTATCATATACCAAGCTCGGTGAAACCGGCCCTGTATGGATCAAACATCTGAAAATTCATCTATCCTAAAGGTGATGATATTACTCTGTAGTATACTATACTCTGAAGAGCAGCATTCCCTTCGTTGCATAAATTCCTAACTAACAAGGTTGTCCTGAATGTCGCAAGCCTATCAGTACTTCAGCTGTAGTACTTGGCAAACATCTATACCATCTAAGACCAATAATGCAAGTTTTAACAGTGAATAGCTACTACATCAATATAGAGGATCAAACAAAATGTATTCGGCATGAAGAAGCCTCCGTGACCCATTAGTGCACATAGAGGAATACAGGAAAATGAATTTTAATATAAATGGAGGCAATTATTCAAATCGAGAAATATTTAAATGTGACAATTCAGGGCATTATGACAAACAATTCGCACTGCGATCTGTTAGTTGATGTTCCGGCATGGCTCGAATGGCGCTATTAAATAAAAATCCCTCGATGTGGCCACGAGCAAATAAACACATTTGGTAGAAATCTGACTACCAAATGAGGATAGAAATTGCGGGGGACTACCAGTCGCAGACGCAGATATTATTGGCAATGTCATTCACATGAATGATTCATATTCACACGGATGAGGTTTGCGACATTACAGGTCCATTAATGTCCAGCTAAATGTTATATATACTTGCTATAGGATTTGGTACAAAGCTCTGTCAAGCTACATTACACATTCAAATCATACTGTAGGTGCCAACCCGGTTTTGTAATTACATCACCCGCAGTTTCTAAGGTGTTCCCTATTGACTCGTACCACTTCATTCCCTCCAATCACTGCTTATGACCTTAGTTCCCTATACTCTCCACTGCAAATCAATTATCCGTAATGCTATGTGAGCATATTATATTTGAAAGCTCTTATGGCAATTAAGAGACCTGGATGCGAAACAGGCTGTATGTTCTCTCAGGAAGTACTCAAACTGTCAAAAGACCACAAAGCTGACTGACAACTCCAGAACCCAATTAGTCCTTATTAGATTCCGACATATTATATTTCGTATATACATATTATGCAATAATCCTATAGAAGGCTCATATGGAGCAGACCCTGACATATTCTACTTATGAGCTCTACCCAGAAAGAGAGCATATTTTTTTCTCATTGTGAATAAAGCAATGCAATAAGAGGTTTTACACCCAGATTTTAGGTCCGATTGCGAGCTCGACCCACTTAAATCTGAATCATGGGAAGGACATTTTACTGCCGACATTGGGCATTCATTCGCTTGTGATGTTATTGCTGGAAATGGCTCGAAACGAGGGAAAGCTGAGGCTGCCAGTCGGATGGTGCGGGAGAAGCAAATTTATTGGCGATATTTATCATTGGACCGGTGTGCAGTAAGGGACTTTGTCCAATGGATTTCAATGGGTGCGGGATATATATGGGAGGAGGTTTAAAATAATATCAGGGATTCTTTGGGATGACCATTTGATATCAATGTGTTGTGCATTTACTAAATTTCACTTAACCCAGCAATAGAAACAACCGAATTATTTTCAGCGTAATGGGGCACCATTATGTGCCACCTGAGTTGCACTCTATAAACACAGACGTACTGTACATGCGACTGTAACGTAATCATTTGAGAGCAGCAGGTTGTTTAACTTGTTGCAGTCGGATGGCTTAAGAGGTGCTCCAGGTTGTGTGGAAATATTTGCATAATGTGCCATCATTGCGGAAGAGCGCAATTTTGTTAGTTTCGCATTAATTTTGCATTTTGCATGTGCTTCAAATCCATGATTGCAGTACTGTGTCTGCAAGTACGCAGGACGTTCGAGTGAACGAAACGTATAAGAGCAGAGGTCGACCTCTGAGGAAAATCTAACAAACGTCATGAATATTAGATAAATCCGATGTTGTTTTTAGCTTCACAATCTATGCAGGTATAAGAATCAATACTAATCTGAATGTGTTTTTTCCCCTCCATTTTATTCTGGTCCAGTCCTTTCAGATGCAGTGTGCTATATATAATATTTAAAACTCAGGAGACTATGTGTGCATGCTGTGAAAGAGAACTGAAGTGAGGTTTCATGCAGATATTACCAAAAAAAAAATAGGAAGGACTTCATGCCGCTTGATGCATCAAACAAATGCTACAGTTTGTCTGACATGTAAATCCAATGTATTCCCGTGTGTTTTGATGTCGAAAATTTTTCAAGTACGCCTTTACTCTTCCGTTGGGCTTATTTGCGTTTTTTTTCGGAAAAATGTGGGCATAACTGAGTTTCAGTAAACCCCGGTGCTCTGAAAGGCTGCTTGAACAAAAACTCGTGTCATTTTGCGTCAAGAGGCAAACTCCATGGAGGCAAAAATGCCTGAAGAGAGAATAATACCAGCCGAAAATTCCAACGCGTACTACAACATCCCATTTAAATTTAGCTGAAAGTCCACATTTCGCAGCATTTAAAATGTAACCAAAATTACAACTTACAAGCGATTTTGAGCATAAAAGGTACCCTTCCACCTCATCTTTGTTTCATCCTGGCATGATGCAACCTAACGAACTTACTTTGCATAAATCAACACCCATACCGTTTTGATATAATTTGGATCCGGACCTAGGCTATGTCAGAGTGTCCGATCCACAGGGACTCCTTTTGACTGCCCGATAAAGGCCGAAATTGCGTCCGAATGTCCTTTGAGCTCCATGAGAAGACGTCACTCAGCTGTCAACCCTTAACAGATTGAGCTTCTCAAGTGGTGAAGAAAAGGGCTGGAAGCACAGTCATGCAACCAAAGACCTGGGGGTATAATGAGGCATCCCGGAAAACCAATTCAGACCATACAGGCCTTCGTGTCTTGAAGGAAAAAAAAAGTTCTTTTGTTACCGATAGACTTGCCCAAAAGGGTTTTGCCACAGACATTTTTAGTCGCTTTGTACGGATCAGTGAAGTCGACAATGCAAATCATTTACGCCACAGAACGAAATGTTTAAAAATTCATACCTATCACAGTACTGTCGCAATTGGCTCCACACACAATGCAGATTCGCATTACTTTCTCGTCTTAAATAATTGAGTGTCAATGTAGTCCATCGGTAATTTAATTTACATGCAACTTTATATAGAAGAAGGGAGGGATAAAAAGTCCCTCTTTTGAGACACCCGATATTGATTCTCGATTTTAAATTCCGCTCCGGATTTGACCATCTTCCTGCTTGGCTGCACATGACGTGCCAATATAATTCTATTTTCAAACCTCTTGATCTATGGACTTGTGCAGTGCACCATCCTGCATAAAAGTACCTGTAGTCAAACGGTTTTGGCCAGTTGCCGTGTGACACGTCAGAATTTATACACCTCTCGAGAGGCACAGCCATAATTTGAGCGCAGAAACTGAAATTACGAGATTAGGCCATAAATTTACCACACCGGATGTTGACCTTTTTTCTGGCGAAAATGTACAGTCCAAACATTTTCTCCCGGAAACAAAGCAGTAGGTTGGCTATATCTATATAGTGCAATTTGGAGCCATGAGGCGGTGCAAAAATCCCCTTGAGGCTTGTAAAGAGTTCTGGAGAAAAAAACCGAGAGAGATAGAGCTGGTCCTAGCGTCGTCACTGTCCTCTTTTTGCCTTGACAGCTCCGACTTATGGCCTTGGCTTGCGAAAATTGCCTTCTGCAAGGCCCGGGGACCAGATGACCGCTATACACGCATTGAAGATTCAGCCTCGAATGATACATCACTCAGGCTCAAATGCTTATCCGACCTCTCGCCGTATATAGCGTCGTTACAAAGAGATGGAACTAGTGACATAGTACTCTTAAAACATTGTGCAAAAATATTAAGTGCGGTCAGTTGGATGAGTGCATCTGATGGAGCTAAAAGTTCCTCGCGAATGTCCGAAAAGTCTTTAGCACATTTTCGGACAATAGAGTCCCTCAGAGCAGAGTTTGAAACATGTTTCCAAGTTCTTCTTTGGACAGCCATCTCCGTATATATAAAGAGGTCAGCGAGCCCTCAAAAGAATTGCATTCACAAACTCCTCTCGGAGCCATAACCCCTCAGTAAAACCCGTAAAACCCCTCCCCTTCTTCCTTCTCCCAACAGTAGCAAAACGTATCAATGTCCGCTTCACTTTTTACGACCCTGCTTTGAACTCTCGGCACCCAATTCGTCTGCACTCTCTCCATCCTCAAAGTGCTACCTACGGCTCCTGGTGCTGCATAGAGCGTACAATTTCCTAATGCATCATGGTGTTCCTGCATGGTCATAAAGAGTACTCAAAGTGCAACAACCTACTTTGGGATCAAAGAAACGTTTTCAGTAAAATGGCACTTTACCTTCGACTGTTATTTTCAAAGAGTTCTTTGACAGTGCAACACTTTGTGTCAATAATAATTGTCCTTCTGCAGAGAGCATATGTGGCCATATAGGCCGAACATTGAGTATTATGAATCCAATTAGTGTGGAGTAGATTGATTGGTCATTGCTCTTTAGGGAGCTAATAGTCAATCATAATAATAATTACTGTATTACAATGATGACATTAATATTTTATTGATATTGTCACCCGTTATTATGCATAATTTTATACAGGTGGGACGTCCTTTTTAATGTTATTTCCATGCGAAGATTGATAAAAAGTTTCCTTATTGTTTATGCAGGTCGACATTAGTTTAAAAATAAAAACTCGCATTAAACTAACCCTTCTAAACCTGGAGGGATAATTCTACCTTAACCTAATCCGCTTACTCATTTTTCAACTGCAACCAACTCAGAGCAATATATTAGAGTTACAGTAGCTGTGTGCTTATAAGGGAGGACAATTCCCCTCGTGACCTTACCTTGGATAATAATTGTAATCATTTTGTCAGTGTTGACCTACATCATGTCCACATACAGTGTACGCAGTATCGTCTAGTTTTTGTGCCGAAACTAAGAACATCCTGAAGCGCACAGCAGAATTTCATGTGTAGTGTTATATACGTGAGTATAGTTTGTAAATAATGAATCTCATTTGCGAATAAAGTTGGAGTGTAATAACATGTCATAATGTGGACTAAGGGCATGTAGCAATTGCAACTCCTGGAGATGCACCGCGTCGTTAAATTGCGTGCCAAATATTCCTTCAGCATTTGCGAATTTCAAGCGTCTGCTGATGCAAAAGTAAACGATGACGCACATTGTTTTCTCCTCATAAAAAAAACTTCAAAAGAACACGAAACAACT
Organism: Catajapyx aquilonaris; assembly: GCA_000934665.2. Lineage (NCBI taxonomy): Eukaryota > Metazoa > Arthropoda > Diplura > Dicellurata > Japygidae > Catajapyx > Catajapyx aquilonaris. The sequence goes on from KZ538118.1 coordinate 67,926, forward strand.
TTAGTGTACATAAAAAGATTTCATCAAGAATCAAATAACAATTAGCGGCTGCGTTGAATTTTATATTCGAATCTCACACAATCATTATCAATTAGCATATAATTAAGCATTTTTAATATCTTACTTCAGTCAATTTCGCATGAGAAATTCTGATCAAAAAATTCTGACTTCCACTTTCGCAAATGCGTTCTTCTCACTTGAAAATATTTCGCTCAGCGCAGCCGAAAAGACGGTAACATGATTATCGAATTTCAAATGGCAACCAACGAATTTTGCAATATTCTACGGCTCTTTTTACACACACCTGCGCACTAACTACTTTCAAAGCAATCCTAATGCTGGGGCTTTTGTATAGCCAGGCGTACGTGCGAAAGAGTGACAAAAGTAATTTAGGTCTGTACTTTCAGCTGGAAAAAACTAATGACATTGAGAGACATCATCAACAAAAGTAGTTGGAAGCAATATTGTAGAAATGGCAGAAATAAGTAAAATTAAGAAAAATCATATTCCGAAAAATATGACAATGTGTCAATCATATTAAAATGACAGTAATTTATGCCTTCAAAAAAATCAGCAAGATCAGAGAATGTCAGGTCAGCATGCGATGTGTCAGTTCCACATTCTCATTATCACACGTAATGCATGAAAGTCAACCAAGATTTTTAATTACGACCCACGCATGACTTGGACATGTCCATTTTCAAAAGTGCATTTGCACACTACCTCGCCACCCCAAAATTATACTCAAGTTAATCAATATATACACCAGGTTGAAATTATAGGAAGGTGATGAAAGTATCATAGATTCCGCTTCATTAGATTGCATGTCGCTGAGAGTGGTTTTTGAGCTGAACACGGTTTTCCCAACATCTATCACAAACTTCTTGAGGTGAATTCCGAGCAACTTTTTGAGGGTGGTTGGATGGAAAAAGCTGAGNNNCCCCCCCCCCCCTGACTTTTGCACAAGGTTCTCAACTCTTGTAAGGTATATGTACCACCGCAATATCGGCACATCTTGGGAGGCTGTAAAAAAAAAAGTCTCATTAATCGTCTCGCGATGTCACGCTGCGATGATGCCAATAACATTATTGATTGCGGTGGTTTCTTTTTGTGACGGAAACATGGGACCACCGTAAGATGTTTATGCGAAGACTTAAAGGAACAATTCGTTGTATATTCCAGACACAATGAGTTTCAACACCACCAGCTTGGATGACCTTTCCGATCTACCATTGGAGGTCATCAATGTGACCCAATCGGCAAACCAGACCGAAATGCGAGTGACTATTCCGTACTTGGAGGTGTGGACTGCTTCGGCCATTCAAAGAGTGGCCACATTGGCCGTCCTGATGGTCATGTCTTTGGTCGGGAACATGGTCATCATTATCGTCCTGACCTGCTCCAGGTACAGGAAGCGAATGAGCAGGGTCAACCTCTTCATCGTACATTTGGCCATTGGTGATCTGGCAGTCTGCTGCGTCACCATGACCTCGGAAGTTCTTTTCGAGGTAAGGATTTATGAGATTGATTATGAAACACATGGTATTCATTCATAAATCAGTGCTGTTTAGACAAATGTAATATTCACATACATATGACTATTCAAAAATGTTACTCTCAAAATATTGATGTTTGAATGAACATGCAGCATAAGTTCTTACCTGTACTCTAGGCTACTTACATTGTGTTTGAATAATTTTACTGAATTAATTTTGAGCTATTATCTCAACACAGCTGATTCCACAAGGTCTACTTGAATGTTATCGTTATGGTTATCATAATAGACAAAAAATGTTAATTAACCAGCATGGTTCGCAAGACGCTCTGTACTTTTACTGTGGTGTCATTTTTGCTAGAGGCGTACAGTACATGCACGGTCGGACGTCAAACAAACCAAACATTTTATGACGCCTTATTTTTGAGCTCTGAACCTTGTGCTTACATAGGCCGTGTCAGGTGCAGATGCCTCTTTTTCCAGTCAGCCTGAAATTCACCCCCTTTATGCACCAGTGGGTCAAGTTCTGTGGGAAAATATTTTTCAGAGGTCTCCAGAATCTATTATGCTGAGCGTCATGATCAGATCGTGTTCTCCTTAAAACAGATGTAGTCTCATAAAGTCATAGTCATTCTTCCTGTCTCGAGACGCACAAGGTTTTAACCTAGCTTCTATATACTAAAGTTACAGTAAATCCTGCGGGTGTTCTGCAATGTGTACTGTGTAAATTACATGCGAATTTATTTTGCCTGGAAACCTTTTTCTGTAGGATTTAGACAGGCACAATGTGTTAATTTTTTGCGGTTTAAAAAAATGTAACAGAGTGAATCTCAAATGGTATGTGACTGTAAACACCGACGTTTGTTGTGCTACTCATTACGCAAAGTACTGGTACTCTACCTTTTACATACTGTACTTAAAGGGAGACTTTTCCCGTATTTCAGAGTGTATTCTGCTAGTCTGTCAGTGAATGACTGATTCAAAGTAATAATATTAATGATGCTCATAAGCAAAACAAACTTCTGCATTGCGCACACATCCATAATGCAAACATTTTTCAATTATTAACATATGTTATTCCCTATGTGGATGTACTATATACGTCATATTGTTTCATACCCCCCGCAAACGAGCTTTATCCTGGCTATCCTAAGCAACCCACACGGCATGATAACAGAACCGAGTCAGCGGCAACAGGGCTTGGGGGGTTGGCTGGCTACGGAACCAGGTGGGGGTCGCTGGGCTGACCTTGCTGACCCGTAAGCGATAAAGTTTCTCTTTTTTGACATTTTTTGACTTGCCCATGCCGGGGGGAAAATAACCATCGTGTCCACTAAATGCGCGCATACGAGCTTGATGGCTACATTCTGCATCTAATCAGATATCATTGAACTTAGGGAGCATTATGTTTGCTTTTGTGTGCTGATTGTGTGCTGCTGCAATTATTAACTAATTGATGCATTTAAAAGAAGTGTGGGAAGGGGGGGAGTCATTTGAATGATAAGAACCCATCAAACAAGAGCGAATGCCAGCAAAGGCTGGATGCCTCAGGGGTTCGAAGCCCGTCTGGAGCCACAGCTGGATTATTTTTAATTGTTTTCTTCTGTTAATATTTTTCCCCCCGGCATTGTCCTCAAATGATAATTTTACAGATCCCCTGTCTAAAACTATATATTGGCCCGGAAATATCCCCCGACGTAATTATTCGTCCCTTGACCTACCCTTAAACCCGCGCGAATTTTGTCGGTGTGGATACGGGATTATTCGGCATAAACGAACAAGATATTGAGCACCCATTCCATGGTTCCATGATGGTGCAATTCTATAGGTCTGACACGATACTTCTGAGGAAGTAAAATGAAGACCGGGATGCCCACACACAATAAAAACTGACAGTAAGCAGCAGGGCAAGACACTCTCAAATACTATACAGGACGTGTCTGTAAGATGCCAACAAAATTCGTGCTAACGAAGGCAATGTTATAGCATTTACTTTGGGATGCAATCTGCTTCCCTCTCTCTCGGGACACCGGAAGCAGCACATAAAGCAATGAAACCATCAGGAAATAAGTTGAAGGCAATGAACGAAGAACATCATCTTATATAGCTTCATTTTGTCTTTTTACTAAGCTATGTTGCTTGAACGATTTTGCAATGTGACAAAAATGTCAGTACAGCTGCAAAGGATGATTCCGGAAAGATGTGGTAGTGATCATGGTTTCGGACTACCGTAGTTCCAATGATGAAAAAAACGACTGTCGCAATGCAAGAGTCAAATATCTCTTCCAGTTCTTATTTACAATATTACATTGCGAAGAGCCATGCCTAAAAATGTCGGCAACGATCAACAGTTACAACAATATTTCTCCCCCTGCATCGTCTCTTCTATCTTACCTCCCACCCCTGAGGCATCCAGCCTTTGCTGGCATTCGCTCTTGTTTGATGGGTTCTTATCATTCAAATGACTCCCCCCCTTCCCACACTCCTTTTAAATGCATCAATTAGTTAATAAATGCAGCAGCACACAATCAGCACACAAAAGCAAACATAATGCTCCCTAAGTTCAATGATATCTGATTATATGCAGAATGTAGCCATCAAGCTCGTATGCGCGCATTTAGTGGACACGATGGTTATTTTCCCCCCGGCATGGGCAAGTCAAAAAATGTCAAAAAAGAGAAACTTTATCGCTTACGGGGTACGCAAGGTCAGCCCAGCGACCCCCACCTGGTTCCGTAGCCAGCCAACCCCCCAAGCCCTGTTGCCGCTGACTCGGTTCTGTTATCATGCCGTGTGGGTTGCTTAGGATAGCCAGGATAAAGCTCGTTTGCGGGGGGTATGAAACAATATGACGTATGTAGTACTTTATGCATCATAAAATATTTGCCCCAATTTTAGTGCTAAACTATCGATTCGTCTAGATCCGGACGAACACATCCAATTAAATTGCTATGTTTTATATGGGCACTATTGGGGAGAAAATACTTACAAATGATTTCAAAAGGGGAATGTTAAGGAGGCCGTAATATATTCAAATAAACTTTGGGCCTAAACTGTTAGCATATTCTTGAAATGTTTTTGTTTTCCTGGCTCATGAGTCGAAATAAAAGCCCGAAGCATCAAATTAATTTACAGTCCCTTTCCACCACATGTCAGCTCTGCTTGAGAATGATGCGACTCTTAAGGAAAACGAATATAAATCGTGTTTACGGTCATTTCAACCAGATTGTGAGACGTTCTTGCGTCGTTAAGACGGAAACGGAGAATAGTCTTAACTTCATAAGAAACATTTTAAGACGCCGCAGAGAATTTACACATTATCTGCAGTGTGTATGTGCCTTCCTGGGGCCATCATAAACACATGATGGTGCTGAATCCAAGAGAGACAATGATAATTAAAAGAGAGCCATCTCGTCAATCAACATTCGGGTACGCATTAGTTAATTAATTGTTACCATAGCTTATAGTCAATCATTCCGCCTGATTAATCTAAATTAGAACTATCAATTAAAAAGGTGGGGGCTCGTGAAAATGTTTACACCCTTTATATAATTACCCCAGAGGCACGTACGTATCAATAATTACATGAGTCCTTTAATGAGTCAGTTTTAGTCGCATTAAACGGAAGCCACGAAAGCCACAGAGAAGTCTTATCAAGCACTTTAAAAATGTATATCCTGCCAGTAAGGCCAATTTTCAGAATAAGTAAATATTAGGCTACAGAAGGTCCCTTGTTTGATATGCAAATGAACCTTCCGTGTGTACAATTAGTACTGAAATAATTTGCTCAATCATCTCAAAAATTCACTTTATCCCTGATATAGTAGACATCCCACATGTAGTCAAAGTAAATGATCTTAATTGAAATGGGCGTGTACGTAATTAGTAAAACATTTTCACATCAAAGGCTCATGTCACCTTATATCTATACGAACTTGCCATTTTCAGCTGTAGGTCAGTCGTTTTCAACCCGCTGAAAAGGTGATGGTTAGACAGCTTTTTTAATTCGAAAAAAAAGAAACGCGACAGATATCACGTGATAGTTAGAATTTAATTTCCCGGAGCAAATTAGTACGCCGATTCACTTTTCCGGCAGCTTGCACAGTGATTAATCAGAACTGCTAATGAAAGCTCACCCACACTTTCATATTAATCGGAGGGGTAGACTCAGAAAGTGACGGAAGGACAACTTAACCCCCCCAAAAAATGACAGGCCGCAGGTCTGGTTTAACAAGCGAACTTTTTTTTTGCACAAAAATTGGGAAATCGTTCGATAAAGTTAGAACGTCGGGTGGTAATCGGATTTGCACAGATGAATCGCTTAAAAATCCGAATTATGAAAAGTAAGCTCTGGAATCCAACAAAATGGTGTGTAATTAGTTTTGAAATTTGGTAGCTTTTCTGCCAAACTTTCGATCCAAGTTTCGCATCGTACATACCACAGACAATACCAGTTTCGCATTGTCTGTGGTACATACAACAAGTGAATATCACCGAATAATTTTGCAACCAGCAGCAATATTTCTGCACAATAGAACTCAGCATGCACTATAGGGTCTATTTGCGTCCATTTTTTATGGTCCTTCATGTCCCGTGAAACAATTGAGACCGCAAAAATAGAGAGTCCTTGAGGCTAAAACAGGGTTTTTTTTTAAAATGGCCAGGATGAGTTGGGAACAATTGATTTTTTTATAAGTGGTTTTTTTACTATAGGTGATGCCATCTGCCTGTAAATAAAATTGTCTTCTGCTCCATTTCGTACCTGCCACATGAGAGCCGACTTAATGCGTTTCTCAATAATAAATTCAATATTCTGAATTGATTGTCGCGTCCTTTTGGTGAACTCCAAGGCTTCATTACTATAGTTCACACAAGTCTTGTAACCTCATTACATACCCAAAGGAACCACTAGAGAATTTCAGATTCCAACAACTTTTTTTAGGCTTTATTCCTCCATGCCCAAAACCGTCGGTTAGTTGAAAAAAATATAAGAAAATGTCGGCGACCTAACCTTAAATCCAGTTCCGAAATTTCATTTCGAATTGCGATTCAACGCGACGGTTCCGCCGCTTTTTTGGACCGAAAATTGGCGACCTCAGGCGAATATTCGGAGGCTGCTTTGAGTGCATGGGAAGGATCGATCCTTTTTCGTAGGAAGAGTGCTGGACTCGTGTGTCTGTCAACGAGGGATTGGCTCGTACAGATGGGCCACTGCTTTAATTGGGTTGGTACAGGGTGAGTCGCTGCTGAACAGCAGTTTGAACGAGCAAAATATATTAAACAAAATTAAACAGAACAAAACATGTCGGGATAAAAAATTTTCGCTTGTATGTCAGGACACCATATTATATGTTTCAAAATTTCGCATGAAAAAGTACGCATGAAAAGTTGCGTGTCTAATCTCGGTTTTAAGACTTCCAGAATATTCTTTGGTGCAGAACTTGATCCATATGCCATGTAAAATAATAGCAGAAAATATATACATAGGTAATAATCTGAAACTATGGACAATGGAACACGAAACCAAGCAAATATTATTATCCCGTATGTTTACAAAATGCCAACAAAGTAATATTCAATTAGTATAATTATGGTACTAACCACATAGGTACCTGTTTTCCAGTCATTGATCCGCAAATAATCTACATGTTATGATACTACTATAACTGTAGATTAAAATAATTCATATGCGTGTTCATTGTAATTATCCTAAAAATTAAATTCATTGCCGAAAACTAATTGGAGCGTAATATTATTCCTTCTGTGAAAGTATAGTGTTGTAATATATTATTTTGTTGTCTTTATCTAAACAGAGCTTAATGTGCATATTTAGAGTAATAAATTATAATGCTTATCACATTTCAAGACATTGTGGGCCACCCTGTACTTTCACTTTACTGTCCCGGATGAGTAATGAAGTGTAAAAGCGATTGCAACATCTGATGGAACTATTGTTTGGCACACTATGGCGTCGTTCTTTCCATCCGATTGAAAATCCAGGTTTTACAGGCTTATTTATCGTTGTTCATCATCAGTCGCATGTGTATTTAGCGGTAATCAGTCAGTGCAGGCCTGAATAATTTCAAACAATCGGTCTCCCTCCCCCCCTCCCGTCAGCACACGTGGCAAATCACACGTGTGGTCTCACTATATTGCGCCTAATTGTTAGGGTCGATTATCAGTGCACCATGGCGTCACTTGCTAAGCCACAGATAGAGGTGTACATCTGCGCAGGTTTTAAATGGTGTGATGGAAACCAATTAATATTTAATTGATTGTAACTGATCGAAATTGGTCAGCACACTTCTGTAAATTCGTTACGTATTTTTTTCTGCCAAATAAATTAATTTTCTTACCTCAATTCCTGCACTCACTCAAGTGTAAACTTATCATTTAGCTATGAACTAATTAGGAGTGAAACTACACACATTTTAGATGATCACGTTGCCAAGGCTGACGGCCATTTTGAAACGGGGGCAACGCCAACGAGGTATACATAGAGTACAGGCAGGCCGTAAAGGTCCGCCATCTTTGATGGTTTTGACATCTGTCTGTGTGCTAATTACTTTGTTGACGTTCTCTCAAGATTGAGGATCATCAAGCATCAGAATTCACAACAAATTACTGTTCAGAATTATCCAAGTGAGGGACACGTGGCTATTGAATCCATTCAACTGTGTGCGTGGGGTGTGCTAAATGCTCGAAGCATGATATAAGCGCAACAAAGAGTGGCTAAATTTTTTCCTTCCCTCTTGTAATCCATTTGCATATCAAGGACATTGCAAAACTATCCTGGAAGGATTTTCCCAGCCCTTTCCATGTATGTGCCACCTTCATTACGGACCACTGACATCAATAATTCACCGCTAGTAATTTCCCATGGCATATCCTCTTCGAACTTGTTGGGCATGCAAATAGGATGTTTGCAAATGAAAAGGTCTGGTGCTTTTAAAATTCACTGTACTTTGTACCATTCGTAAAATATTGCACTTAATGTTCAGTTTCATAGTTTGGCTTTTTAAGCAGGTGTTTCATCCAAGAAAAATAGTACATTAAAGTGATTGTTGCAGCTGAAATAAATTTTTGTTTTTTTCTTCTAAAATTTGCTAAAACTGTGTTACAACCAAACAATGTTGTATACATGGAATTATACAATTTTTTACGAGCAATTTTAAAGGAATAACAATGCGTTTGGATGTGAGACACTCTCATCCGTAGGCATCACATTGCGAGAACACCAAATGTTACAAAGCGCAGAGGTGACAGCCGACAAGCCCCCCGAATGTCCCATCGTAAAATTCCTAATGTCACTTTCATAACACCGGATTTAGGAACGGGGACGAGTCCGGAGAACCTACATAGTAAAAATGAGAAAATAATAGCGCTCTTAAAACTGGCTATATACTAGCAGCACGTGTAGCATTGTAATAATCATATGTGCAAATTGCTTTTCTCATGTCCACACATTTTGACCTTTGAATAATTCAGACACTATAAATTAGCAGATATCATTTAGCAACAAAATTCATGGAATTTTAGCTCAATTTACTGAATTAGATTATTTTCATTCAATTTCATGTGAGTGCTACAATTAATAAGCAAATGACAAAAAAGGCGACGTCAGTCCGAACTCTCCAATAAATCGGTGCAATGCATCTCTCTTCAGGTAAACATCATGACCTAGTTACCGATTGAGAATACATTTGTCACGAAAGCAATCAAAGACCCAGAAAAATCTTCCTTCCGAACTTTCCATCAACTTTGTAAAACTTTGCGTCAACAAAAGGCACTACCCCCCCCCTCCCCCCCCAAAGGAAATGTCCTCAATCGATCAAAGTTCCAAGCAAGTAAGTAGCCTCCTCCCAATTAATCAACCTTCCTTACACCTTACACGTCCCATTAAAACTTCCGCTAGCCGTTAGCAGAACTTAAGAAAACGTCATCTAAAATCCCCCCCTCCCAAAAATATATTGTGGATAACTAGAAAAGAGCAACCACAAACTCCGCAATGAAGATTTTCCTGGATTCCATTGTTGACCTCGTCATAAATCATGGTCTGGTTCTAAATATGGGGCGTACAGGTGCAACTAATGGATGTTTCAGGAAGGTGATAAATCACTCCCTTTTTCTCACCCTATACTTGGCTGCATCCAATCCCAAATTTCTCCCAAAGTCTCATTTGTCCCTTCTCGAAAAGACAGAACTCTTCCCTCGGGTTACTAACAGAACTTCTCTTTTTTTTCAACCATTAAATCGCATCAATCTCCACCATTTGGGCTTAATCTCCTCACCAAAATGAGGTCTTAATATACATGTTCTGATATGACACGGTTCAAATTTTTTGAAAGCGGGCCATGCTTTTATTTTGGAGGTAAAAATTAGGGATTTGGTACCTGCCAGGGTGGATTGTGGGATTACTCTCCTGGGGGGCTTAATGTATGCTGTCTCGATGTTTTGATTAGCTGGACTAAAGGCTGAGATTACTTGGTTGAGGGCCATTCAAGCCCTGGATGCGGACATGGAGGATTCTTGAATATGCTAACGTTACTTTAGATGTTAAAAAACAAGGTTCAATCGATATGGTAGCGGAAGGGGGGGAAAATAGTCAAGGACGAAGTTCATCCTGACGTATCGCTAACCAGGCACACACGCCTGATGGGAATTTGCATAATAGCAAGGGGCTTAGCACACTATATATAATCATCGACAAATAAAAATTAGTTAAAATAAAAATAAATCGTACTAATAAAATCAGCAAAATAACTAAAACATGACAACAGTAATAAATATGCAACAATTAAGAGTAGGCGTGTATTTAATTGTAATTAAAATATGAGATCGACATTCATATTTAATTTAAAAAATGGCTGAATATCGTGTATGTAGAAATGTGTGGAAATATTCAGATATGTAATTGGAAAAATGAGCGGAAATTGTGGTTAGAAAATTTGAAATTTGCCCCCGATGTAAATTGACTGAGAGTGTTTCGGTATGAAAAAAATTGTGCCAAATGGTGGTCAATTATTTTCCAGTCCCCCCCTCTCCCCATGCAATTGCACAATGAATGGCTGCATTTTACAAACTCCGGCTCTTTAGTTTTTTGCTGATTATCGAATAGTAAGCCGCAAACTAGAAAAGGAGCCAGAGGTTAAACCAGTCGAGGGCAAATTGCGCATTTTGAAATTACTGCAACGTCCTGCGCTTTGTAATAGTTTCCGAAAAAAAATAATTAAACCGCAATTTTTATTGAGGGGCGCTACCAGAACGAGCTATTAGCACGATTTCGCCCCACCCTGTAATTATTAATCATCCCATAATTTATTTGCTCCAGCTCATTCCGGCAGTCTGTCGGACAAGCTGCAATAAACGTGCGCAAATTTAATAACTACGTCGCCAACATACGGCCATTTTGGTTCCCAGAAACTTCGGAACAAATTAGCGACCTCTTCAGGAATTTTTGTAGCAAATATGGAGTGTTTGCACAGCTTTTTGCATCGATTGTTGTATAGGTGGAATGTTTTATCCAACGGACTCATAAAATCAGTTGGATGCGAAACGTGTAAAAGTGACATCTCATTTGGAGGTAAAAGGATGCCCAAATGCACAATTATAAATTATAATAATGTGCTCTCCCTGAGCAAAAATTACATTGTAAATATTTAAAATCATAATCAGTACTTCAAAGGAGCAGTGGCATAATTTTCATAATTCACAGTGACACCATTATCTAGGCTCATTATGCCGTTTCATATTTTGCTTTTAGCAGCAGTTCTAATGTTACGCACAATAATTCTGCTCGGAATTGGTAACCACGACTTACTCACAAATTCAGTCCACTCTAATGCACAGCTTGGAGGGAAAACCACCTCATTGCAGGTTGTTTTTTTCCCCAGCCCAGAATATACTGATAAGTGCCTCCCAGTTCCAGGCCAAAATAAGGGCAAAGGGGAATAGTAAATGCTCCTGGATTAAATCCTGGGTTTCTCCAGGGAACTCGCTTGCTCTCTGATAACACCCCACAATTTTATTTTCCAAGGTCTTCGGCGAGTGGATGCTGGGTAACGTGGCGTGCAAAGTGATCGTCTACACTCAGATAGTCACCTTGGGCTCAACCACCTTCCTTCTGATGGCCATGAGCTGGGATCGCTACCAGGCCATTTGCAGGCCTCTCCAGTTCAACTCCAGCACAGCCCCTGCCAGGAAAATTATTCTGGGAGCCTGGTTGGCCGCCTTCGTCACTGCCGTCCCATACCTGTTTATTTTTGTCCAGGTAAAGTATTGGGAAACTTACAAGCTTGATGTGGCTATCAGGTATGTGCTGAAGAGCAGCGAACCACTTTCCGAAGTATAGTGAGCATGCTTTCTGATAATCAGTCTAGTAGTTACCATCTCAGAAGGTAATTATTATTAAGCAGAATGATGCAAAAACAGAATACATTTTAAAAGTTTTAGTTTGAAATGAAGTTGAGACAATTTACCAGAAATCCTGCTAATGACCTTTGAGTCCTGATTAATTGTGAAGGTACAAAGAGCGCAGACGGCTGGCAACAGGTGCACGAGTCAAATTAGATAGAGTTAAGAACTTTCATTATAATCTGCGCCTATTAATTAACGTACAGTGCAGGCATAATAGGGATATGGCTTTTCAGGCATATTTATTTGCAGAATATTTCATAGTGTTAGTTTCATAGTAATTGAGCCGCAATGTAACAGATAACTTCGCTAATTATATTACGCAATGGCACTAAGTAATCAGATTAGGTACGGTATGTCTTTGTAACATGATGCCCCTCATATTATCCACGTGACGCAGTTTACAATATTGAATTATCGTAACTTGATCATCGCACAGAGAGATTTACTAAGTTATGCGTCCTATTAAACGGATCACAGGCCTTTCGATCAAAATTCGCAGTGGGGGAATAAAATTGTCAGATTAGATAAACTGTAACTAGCTCCAGCGAGTCTGCCAATTTAATAATTCGCATCTGTTGAATCAATATTTTCGTCGCTTATTAATATTAGATCGCAAATAACCGAATGCAGTAGTTGGCGATTCTTGGAAGTTCTGTTCACATATTACTATTGGTCTAGAGCTGTTTCTCCCCAGCAACAGGAAGAGTTGTATATCCCTCCATCTGGAGAAGTTATTAACGGCATCGGCTCTTCCGCAAAGTCCTTAAATGAATCATTTCATTTCTCTTCCATTCGATGAAAAAAGTGTGATCGATATACGTACAGTATAGCCTCATCCAAGTCGTTAAGACCTAGTGCTTGATATTTCTAGTCACGTTATTGGATGAAAAGCTTTAATCCATTTGTGTCTATTCCACTTGTCTCATTTTTTTTAAACTCACTCTAAACGATTTAATTCACAATTATATTGAAATAGTGCGAATTTAACCAACAGCTACTACCAATATTACGTCAAAAAAATTCGATCATACTGCACTTTATCTAGGTTAATATTTAACCAGCCAGTTACTTCACCACTTTCGTGCCATAGAAGCCATCTCCCATGTGTATGTTTTTTTTCTGGCCAATTCCAGGTCCTCCAAGGATACCATCCTGATGGTCGACCAGTGTACGCGTGCAAATCCCGTGGCTACACGAGCGAGTGGCAACGAAAAGTAAACTTCGTCTGGCTCACCTCCTACGTGCTGGTTTTTCCAGCCTTCCTTATCTCCTTCTGCTACATCAGCGTGGCCCGCGTTGTTTGGAGGCAAGGAAACTACCAGAAATGCCATTCCAGAGGTAACAAATTTCCGCCATTTTATTGGCGCATTTGACATCTTAAGACCACCCCACCCCCCTTCAAAAAAAAAAAACTGTTCCTTTTTCGATAGATGGCTGCAGTACCACGTTGCGGAAAACATGCGATCAAACATCCATACCAAGGGCCAAGATCAAAACCATCAAGATGTCATTGTGCATCATATTGACCTTTGTGGTGTGTTGGACCCCGTACTTTGTGGTGCACAATCTTCGTGTATTTACCGACTACAAGCTCACGGTAATTGCATTTTTTTAAAATACTAATTATATGGATAGTTCTTCCTCCCGTCCACCAGAGGCGCTGCATCCACCCACTGCGCACACGCAGAATTGACGATTTTAAAAATATGTGCTAATTACTCATTCATTTCAGATTCCGGCTCCAGTGAAGGTTCTGGTTGAAACCTTGGCTCTATTCAACAGTGCCATCAATCCAATCATTTACGGATGCTTCAACCTCCGTGTCCGACAAGGTCTGAAAGAAGCCTGCTGCTCCAGGATTTACACTGGGTATGACACTATCACTTTAGCCAAATTGATTACTTGGTTAATTGCCCCCTCAAACCATGCAGGTGATTAACAACACTTCTTACTGAAAGTCTCTATAGGGAGACATTTAGTTCGTTGAAATGAGTGAGTCCATCTCGTCACGATGTTGCTCCCATTTGGGGGATAACGAGAAAACCCAGCGTCATACTTCAATCTGGTTTCAGAACCGAGTCACGCTTCTTATTACTTAGCCCGATACGTGACTGGCAGCTTCGCCTTTATTTCAGCCAATTACACCAAGAATTTTGGGAGGCTTTTATTAACTACTTCCAACACCTTCGGGCGTGTAATTTAATTAAGATGTAATTTATTCGTATTATGTTGGAGCAATATGGCTGGTTTCTTCAGTAATTTTGTGTTTGAATGTAACCATGCAGGTCACATCAATTGTATGGATTTTTATTCCGTGGCGTCATATACAGCACAAAAGGTCGCAGCACCTCAAAGGAATTTCTATTATTTACCTGCAGCTAAAACGAGGGGACTGAATAGCGTGGGGTATTGGCTGTGTCACCTTCACCTAGAAATCCGATATCCTGTTCCAGGGGGCGCAAAGGGTGTTATTAGAAAGGAAAAGGGTGTGGAACCCTCCACCTATATGCTTGGTGGAAAAAAGGAAGGAACGAGAAGAAAGAGAAATCCTGTGACAATCCTGACAGCCTTCCCCCTTCATCTTATTCAACTCCGGACATTTCGAAAAGCTATTTTTTTTGAGACGCTGCAAAAACACTAGGCTTTGGTTTCCAGATAAATTAAGTGGGCAACATAGCAGGTAATGCAACACACAGCAATTAATTAAAAGGCGCTCAGAATAGCCCAGGGCTTTCACCTGGACTGTGCTGTCACATGGAAGTAAAATCCAAATTTACAATATGGGGGAACCCGATATTACAGCCTGATGTTGACTGTTGGTAATGAAGAGTTGTTATTCCAGGGCGATGAGGTGTGGGATGATGCTCTGGGGCAAGGTCATTACATCGCTAGAAATAACGGGGCAACATGTACGGAGGTAATGAGCCCTTTTGTGTCCGCATTAATTACGGTCAGTGTAAGACTTGGGTGCATTTTCATGATTACTTTGCGATTTCCATCACTTATAGTACTATAGATCATAGTTCAAGTTCTGAACAATTTGCTGTACAGTGCTACCTGAACATCAGAATACAAAGAGCTGACATTTACGACAATAATGTGATTCCACTTGGTTCAAAGCTGCTAAGAATTTGAAGTAGGCCTGTAACACGGGATTACAGTATTATGCGAATACCCTTTGCGAAAATGGCCATTCTTCTTTTTTGTCGCATCTGGAATGCCGAACCTTCGCTTTCAAAGAACGAGGCCCTGGCGACACAACCGAACTCAGGAGATTACGAGGCATTATTCTTACCAATTTCACCGGTTCTACAGTAGAAGTTAGTAAAAAAAATAGCAATCTTCCTTCGACTTGATATAAATCTATTCAAAGGCAAAAGATTCGTATCAGCTGGTGTATATATCTCGATAAAAGTTTGATTCACTTCCATGGGGCGTAACGATCACATTATTATTTTTTTGTCTGAAACTCAAACGACTTTGGTCGATGATAAATTAGGCTATGATTCAAAAATATGTGGGAACAGACAGGATCTGGACTCAATAGACTTTAAAACTTTAGTCCAATAGATAGATGGTGCCAAACTTAATTTCGAGCTATTTATACAGAAAGTTGGAGAAGTTTAAACTTGTGGACTACACCGTTGTATTATTAAGGCTGTAAATAAGCAAACCCTGCTTTTTAGGAATACTCTGCACATTTCGCATTATTTTTTGCGAATTGTTTGCGTGCTAAATTTTAATCAATCCGGCCGCGGAGTCTGGCGAATTTTTTAAAGCAAACAGCAGTATCCGTGCTCACAACAGGTGGTATGCCACTAAAATTAATTACATTCTGACACACCCATTATGATGGCCAAAAAAAATATTTAGCATAGTATACCTCAGCAAATTTTTGCAATGATGTAACTGTTGGGAGTATAAAGAGAGCGTGGGATGGCCTGATGTGAAATACGTGCAGAGTACCAACTTCCATGCGAAATTCCGCTCTTCTCGATGCAATTTTCTGGTTGGAGATGCCTTTGTGATCTGAATTTACAATGAAGGCCAGCATGACTTTCCAGGATCAGGAAAAGAAAACCAGCATATAAAAGCCGATACTGTCATATTTTTGTCCCTGGATTTTTATTTTCAGTATCGAATATTTTTGCGAGGATAGGTCTTTTACTATGTATAGAAAAGATTCGGTTGGATTTACTTTTTATGTCCAAAAAATAACATTGTTGGAATATTTCATTGTGAAACACCCTGTACACTGTACACAGCATGTTTTAACCGCACAATTATACATGCATTGCTGCATAGACGTAATAGCCCGCAAAATGAAATATGAGACACATCAACACTGACATGGAAAATTGTGTCAACTTTCTAATTACATTGTTATTGGCATTACTTGTGATGACGGATCACCCCCGAAGCGTAAATACCAACACTGCTCTATAAATCGCGATTTCGCTTATATGAAATGGCAGCAGTCAATTAAATCATCTAATCGGAATGAAATCCAAACAACATAATTTTTCCTCCCAAATCTTCGATCAATCAGCATTTTTTTTCACTTCACTTTCCGCCAATCACACCAAATTGCTTTCAGGACTTCCTTGTTGACAGAACCGGTCCTTTGATTTAAGGAATCGAATTACTTGAAAAGATGTTCCCAGATCCCATTTTGGACCCATCTGATTTTCAAGGGCTTCGAAAGACGTGAAGTGGATCAAGATCTCGCCCAGATCTCTCCGAATGCCTCTTTGAATAGTAATGTCTTTTGATCGATCATCGCCCACTTATAAGACGCGAAATTTTGCACGACCTGGTAATGTCTCGCAAAAAGAAACTTCCCCCCCCCCCCTCCCTTTGTTCTTACACCCACAAAGGAATTGTTAGCAACAAACTCTATTATTTTAACCCCTTTGATCTCAGCTCGCGGAAGCAGATTTTTTTGTTGCAACAATGCACCCCGAATATTGTTAGAGTGATCACCTAAACCCTGTTTTCCTGTAGGCTACGAAATCTGGTGTCTGAAGAAGGAGACCGTTCCTCCAGGAGAGCTCAGGATCAAGCCATTTTTTCCAGCAACAATGCTCACGTAACCAATAACTGTGAGTCACTTTCAGTGTCAGTGGTTGGTGACCGTTTTGTCACACAGTGGTTGTCCTGTATTGTTGCAACTGTGTTTTTGGCTCCCCCTTTCGGTGTCATCCGGACATTGTTATCTTTCCTTGCACACTATTAATAAAAAAAGCATCACATGCATTTTATGGATCATAACAACCGCGCCCGGTTTACAACCCGATTTTTGCCAGTAAATGAACAATGTCAGTTTGCTAATCAAACTGTTTAATTTCCAGGAGCAACCACTCCGAATTCGACTCCAGTTCGACCATGACGGTGTACACAAGGCAGCAAATGCTTTCTGTGCGGTGCAGGTCCCCTAGGCACCAGGACACCACTGCAGGTTGCCATAGAACTCTTTCCTTCAACCCACAAACGAGCAACAGTCAGCATTACGGAAACCGCTTCAGGTCGTTCCGCAACGGAGCCCTGGACTCTACTTCCACTTTTCACCATCCGCATTCGCCTCAGACTAATTGCTCGCAAGTTTAAACCCATATTGGTTAGTGGAAGACCAACAAGAAGTGAAGCCCATGAGTAATGACAAGTTCCATATCAATAGATCAAGCCAGAGTGACATATTTTGTACCAATATTACTTTTAATAATGATGAACATGGTCGTGTGGAATGGTTTAGTTGAAAATGTTAAAATCTGGACACATGTCATGGGTAGCGTGTAAGCCAAAGTGATATCCGAATTCTCTAAAAAAATAACAGGTGGAAAATGAGCGTAATTATATATTCCACACAATTTGCGCAAGTGATAACCAAATTCACAAGAAAAAAAAACTGAGGCTTCTATTTCCATCTAGTTTCATTTCTCTTCGTCGTTGTTGTACACTAAGACTCTCATAGAAATATGTCGAAGCTTCTTTGCTCACGACTTTCTATATACATGTACTATCGGTCCATTCCATTAACAATTGCTCAATGCGCATCATTCACGTACTTTAACTTGTCAGATATTGTCACTCACTGGATTGTTTTAAGTCAACCAAATTAAGGTTAAAGTCAGACCAAATATTCGCACATGATAGTATTTTTCTGGAAATCAGCTTTGATAAACTACAGCTGTAGTTTTACTTATTATCCAATACAACGCAATTTCAGGACCAGAAAAACTAATAATTATTTTTTATCTGTCGTATTCCATTGTACAATGCAGTACTTTAGCAGTATAACTTGTAGTCGTGTCCAGCTCCCAAAAGGCAGCACAAAAAGACAGGGTCAGCAGATATACGTTTGTGGTATTTTTTCACAACCTTTAAACGAATGCGTGCCGTGCAGTCAGCTCAACATGTGTTCGAAACGTGTCCGAGTTTCCAGATCTATTGTCCTATTTCTCACCCAAATCTAATCCCAAGTCTAGTAATTCTATCAACCTGTATACGTGCCACCAGATCCGGTTGCAAAAGGGCTAGAAATCGACTTTAACTTTTTTCCAGCAGGGTAATTCGGATATTAAAATGTGCCAATCCACACTAGTTGTTCACTCCAGCAATGGGTTGATAGGATGAACAACCGCATAATATTTGGCAAGTGCACCAACTCTGGGCTTAAATAACAGTGATCCAGGCTGGATGTAATTTGGGACTATTGAGTTGGTAGATTCGGCGACGATTTATGGCCCATCGTCTCAGCTGGATGAGAAACTGGGCGATATTGCTTCGGGTTTTCGAGTAATTTATGCGCGGGCTCGCACAGGTCATAAAAATGTAACTGTTTTCCTTGCTTAAAAAAATTGTTTGGGTAGAAATCGAGCTAGATATATTGTGAGCGTGATTCAGCGGAGTAAAATTGTGTGTTCAGTTTTCACTGTATTATGTTTCAATAAAATGATGACCAATGATCAAATAAACATTATTTTGGATAATGAGACTTCAGTTATTTTTAACCGGTGCTTTTGTACCATTAAAACAGCGTAATGTGACCACCAGTCACCACTGTACTGCTACTTACATAGGTGCTTCCTGCAGTAAACACAGCAATGATCCAAAGGACATGCTGTGGAAGAATCCGACACCAATATCTGATAACAATTCCGAAACCCAAAGAGGTATATTACCCGATTCCCACAAACTGCAAGTATACTGCTTCCAATAACCAATCTAGTGTCCAGTGTCACGAGAATATAGACCGCAGCTTTTGGCGATCTGTTTAGCAAAATTAGATTAGATTAGAGACCACGAATGGAGAGATCTGAGGTTTTTTTCCCCGGCGTATTTTATCGTCTCGGAGTGCTCGGTTGTTTCCTGTATACATTTTACTGCCACTTCCTGACCACAGCCAAGTTTGTAATAGTTGGTAGTTACAAAGTAGCAGCCTTACAGGAAACAATCGATCTCGAGTTGGAGCTTCCAGACTGCAAAAACATACGTCCGAATACACAAGTTAGCCAATATATCTGTCTGTACCCAGACAGATGCTATACAGATAATGTGTTTGCCAACTTGGTCTCACTTATGTTTTTTTAAATGTTTCCTTCCTAGAGTGTCTGGCTGAACCTGACTTCAAATCTATTGCATAGTAGAAACGTCTATTTCAGTCAATTACATGCAGGTATTGTATTGCTCAACACTCTCTTTACAAGAAGTTATCAGACAGAAGTGCATCACACGAACACAATAGACTAATCATAGAACAGTCTACGTCAGGCAGCGCTGCGTCACCAGGTCATTTTACGATGGCGAGACTGTGCGTACCTTTCAATTTTTTAGCTGTCCTTCTAGTGGTGTCAATCATAGCCTCTTCATTCTTCATGTACCAGTTGCTTAACAGTTTTTACCACGCCAGAATGAGGCATAAGGTTCGGAGCAAACCAGTTACACACGTTAAGACAATACTCTTCTGGAATCCTTTCTATGGCGACCCTTACTTCAATTTTGGTCGAGGTCAGCTGCCGTTTCAGGAAGCAGGGTGTCCCGAAACACGCTGTTTCGCATCTGCAGAAAGGTAAGGACATTAACCACGAGATCTGAAATGTTGATCTTCATTATGTCTGGCTTTGCGTATATAACAAGGACTCTGCAGCCGATAGAGAGATGGGACGCTATAGTGTTTCACGGGTACAACGTGAACTCTACGGACATACCGAAGAGGCGATCACCACGACAGAGATACGTCTTCTACATGCTGGACGCTCCAAGTGTGCCCAAGATGAACCTGACACCATTCGACAACTTTTTCAATTGGACCATGACCTACAGGTGAGCCATACAATATATTGTTCCATAGATTTATTAGTTCAGATAATTTATGCAGACAGGACTCGGACATACCATTACCGTACGGATGGGTTGCGTCCAAGTGGGATAAGATGAACAAGCCGGTAACAACGTGGATTCCGGAGATGCCGTACGATGGTCCGAACGTGGCTGCCAAGAAGACCAAGAAGGCTGCGTGGTTCGTGTCCAACTGCGACACCACCAGCCAGAGAGAGGTCCTGGCCAACATGATTTCGAAGTCCGTCATGCTGGATGTGTACGGACGGTGCGGGAACAGGAAGTGTTCCAAGAAAAAGTGGAACGAGTGCATGGATATGCTGGACAAGGAGTATAAGTTTTACTTGGCCTTCGAGAACGCTCTTTGTAAGGACTACGCCACTGAGAAATTCTTCAATGCGCTTGCTCTTGATGTAAGTCATGTTGCTTTAATGTCTCCAGTATAATTCCTGCTGTTTTTTCTTCCAGATTGTACCGGTAGTGTACGGAAATGCTGAGTATTCACGATTAGCCCCGCCAGGTTCCTATGTCAACGTCAATTCATTCCAGTCAGTTGATGACCTGACTGATTACCTGGAGAACCTGGATGACAACGACACCTTGTACAATCAACACTTCTGGTGGAAGAAGTACTACAAGGTGGTTGGAGTTGGTGGCTCCACTGAGAGGAATCACAACTCTGGCTTCTGTCGCTTATGCCAAATGCTCCATTTAAACAAGCCGGTCCATTCTTACAAGAGTATGACCAACTGGTGGATTCATTTGGGACACTGCACGTGGCCATTTTTCTACAGGGACCAGTTATTCCAATGGAATCTGTGGCAAAAGAATTGAGAGCAAACCCTGTGGACATTCCGCAACATGTTCGAAAGGGCTGCCACGAAGACTTCTCTATGCCACAGGCCGGTGAATCCTAAGTGTACCAATGCTCAACTAGTTTGAAATTTGTGCTAAGTTCTCAAATAACTGCCTAATGTACTGCTATTTATTAGTGCAGTCAGGTCCTGCTTGGTATGAATACCCTCTACTTCTGCATGGTCATCTGGTCTGCAGAAAAATCCATATAGCCAAACGGTAGATATTCCCTTGGGAAGAGCTCCAATAAGTTCACTGGAATTCCACTGATGTCTCTGCACCAATGCTAAAAATATATGATGCCATAACCTTCTATATACCATACATATAAATATTTGATTAAACATCATTGGAATTCCAGTAAAGTTGTTCGGACATCTTTATGACCATGAGAGTACATGCTGTTATTTTACGTGCCATTAGGTCACTGCAAATATTCAGTTTTTGTACTCTGTAATAAAATACAATGTTACTGCAACTGTACAAAATGTTTTATTATGATTTTCATGTCAGCAGCTACCACATTAAAAGATAGACAAAGATAACTCCAGCAGTTATCCAATGCAGCACACAAATACTATAGCCATACTTTTAAGATCTTGAAGTAAAAAAAAAATAACACACAAGATCCACAAAATAGCAAAAGGGAAACAATAAAATGACAATGGGAAAAGGAAGAGCAAAGTCAGAAACAATATGAAAACCTGATGATGCAAATAAAAAACCTTCATTCAAGTTCAGGCTATTGTTGCAACTTGCTAGCATGCAAAAAAAATAAATAAAAAATAAAGGATAAAAATAATTCAGTTATGAGATTCCACGATTTGAAACCTCCTTTCCAGTGGCTGATATCCCTCTCAGTCGAATTCAAGTAACGGTGCACTGTAACCCACGAGAAGAAATAAACGGCAAGTTAAGTCACCATTTGGCAAACAAATACTTGGGCTTCATCCTACAAGAATCTTTGAAGAGTTTCAACAAATACTCAGATTCCTTACAAGGAAGATTTAAAAAGAAATCAACTATCTGGTATTAAATGTATTATTTTTCAATGATGATGTATGGTAAATGTTTTATATTCACATGCAACAAGGTATCCCATGACTTTCTTTTGTAGTTATTTACCAGGATTTAAGTACTCGTAGCATTTTTATTATTTTTCAAGCATCTGCAGTGTTGACTGTGTGGTCTCCCAGCTAAATCCATCACATTGAAAATATTAAAATTCCTGGTTTATGTACAAAAATTATCCTGCTACACTCTAAATTCTATATATATTTTTTATTATCATTTATCATTTTAAAAAATTGAAAACTCTTGAATCAAACCTTTACACAAGGTGAAAAGTGGAAGAAATCAATCTTCTCAAGGTGCAAAAGGAAACGAATATCAAATACTTCCAGAACATGTAGGTATTTTAATGAGTTCCTTTCACATCTTGACAAGCACCAAACTTTTTTTTTTAAAAAAAGAAAGATAAACGAAAGAGCCATTCAAATATGTTTAGTTGGATCACATTCCAGAAACCCACTGGGTCTACGAGTTTTCCATTTATTCATGTCACAAAAACAAAATCATGGCAGCACCATTACAAAAAAAATAAAAAATAAATCATTGTACATCCATGAAATAATTTCCAGATTCTTTCTCCGCATTTGCATAAACCAGATTACCTACCACTCAATATTACTTCAACATGTGTTTCTGACCGAACTTGTTCCAACTCACAAGAATTTTGTTTTCAGTCACACTTACAGAATTCATAAACACTATTTCAATACAAAGTGTAGCAGAATGAAAATAGTCCTATGACTGACCATCTGTTAATTATTTTGTACTTGGGACTAAATTCACATCCTGATTGTGCATGCGTTATAGTGAAAAACCTGTCAGCACGGAATCAATAGCAGCTTTCAGATAGTACCCCTCTCGGTAATTATCCCTCAGAAAATTGCACCCATTCAAAAAAAAGAATTAAAAATATATGACTTCAGATAAAAAAAGAAAAAGAAAACCTCATGCTATTGCAACGAAAAGACACGAATATTGCACCACATGTACAGATTTTCATTAACCACAGCTGAAAGTAGTCGCTATGTTTTGATATGCAAGGAGAAAAAGATACAACATGTTAAATGTGTCACTGCTTCATTCGCATTGCAAAAGTCTTGCCTTTATTTTTTTTGTTTTTGTTTATCCAGTTTTTATGAAATGCCCACAAAACTAAAATTTTTGCCAATCTGTATTGCACATTTAAACTGCTTCCCAAAATCAAAGACTTTGCTTCCATTTCATAGGAAGTTTCAAGAGGAAGACAAAATAAAACTTGAAGACAGGAAAAACACAACTTAAAAGTGGGTAAAAGACACTAAAAAGTTTACACACATGTGGGAGGGATCAAGGTAATAATTACCTTTTTGGGATATCAGAAAAAATGCACCAAATTGTACACGTCAGATCAAAAAAGTGTCTACCTTTGGGTGGCCTGCAAAAATTCATCAAAATTAGTACTGACCTTTTTCGATAACCCAAATCTTTGGAAGGTAACTAAATATATAGTAGCAATCACATATATTTTTTTTAAAATCATGCATACTCTCAAACTCTCAATATTTTAAAAAAAATGCACAGCAGTAAGAGAAGGCTAGAATCCACTCTGCACCTTTGCATTACAACCACAAGATTAATTTATACAGCGAGTTCTTTTTTTTTTTTTCTTAATCTGAGATCACTCGATGTTTTAGTTCTAGCTTCTCCCTGCAGTATACATAATAAAGGGCTTGAGAAAAAAAAACCATACGAAATAAAGATAATAAAAGCTGCCACAATGATTATCTCTGCACAAAAATCTCCTAGGATCCCGCCTCATACCTGTACCATAGCTCATTTAAAATGTACAAACTCCCCAAATATTGTTGGCCCTCCCATGATGTAAAATCATTCTCTCTTATCTCTTCTCTCTCTCTCTCTCTCAGAAAGCTTTACACTTTGCAAGCGAAAATAAACTTTAGTCCTCGGCCATCCTAGACGATAAGAATATTATTGATATGATAAAATGTACAAGTACTGTAGAAGAAAGGCACTTGAGTTAGTGCAAATGTTGAAAAAGGAGTTTTTTTTTGTCCATTTTCGCTATAACACTACAGCAGACGGGAATAAGAGTTTCTTCTTTTTTTCTTTTCTTTTTTTCTTTTTGCTCTAAGTACAAGGAACCTGCATCACACATGATATGGCAGTTCAAATATGGCTCTAAAATAACACACATAATATCCCAAATGTCCTCTCAAATAATCTCAACCTGCTTGGCACAACTTGTCCTTTTTTTTCTCTCTCTTTCAGCTAGGTTAACTCCCATCATAATTATAATCTTCATATGCATAAATGGTAACTTAAGAACCTGCTCGAATATGACAAAAATCAATGCGTCAACCTGTATAAACTTGTCCTTCACATTTTTCTTTGGAAAGCTATGAGGGACAAGTGAGACTTTTAAATGGGAAAGGTTTTTTTTGCAGAAAGACAGAATGCGACTCTACACTTAAGATCACACCGTGTTCAACAACATCTGTCACATACGCTGTGAAATATTTTTTAAACGAATTCCCACTTAAAAAGGGTACAAACATCGCAACAAACCATTTTCCTCATATTACACTCTTAAAGAGGACATTCCCCAAAACTTTGCACAGTTGATGTTATTTTTTTTTCATGATACGGTAATAATAAATGCAGAAAAATGACAAGTGACACCCATAACTCTCAGGGAGCAATTTTTTTTTTCTCTTTTTAATGCACATCCAACGCTTCAAAAAGGACAAAGATTTGGGAAAACCAGTGATTTTTTTTTGTTCATCAAGGGAGAATGCAATTATTTTTTCTTAACTTAAAATAGCTTTGAAGATGTGCTAAGAACTTGGTTCATCTTCACAGAAGACAAGATGATGAAAACTTGTTGCTGCACTTGTTAACTGCCATTATTACTTTCTTTAAAAAACAAAGGACATATTTTAAAACTTTTATACTAGCTGCATGAAGACCAAATAAATCTCAGCTGCTCACCCATATATCTTTTTTTTCTTTTTTTTGAAAGGGACATTTTGTCTATACTGTTATATTTTCAGCTGCCATTTTTTGCAACAACTTTTCTCTCTCTCTCTCTCTCTTACTGCTATTTTTTGCTTGTTTTTTTTAAATCCCACTTTTCATTTTTTTTCTTCTTTTAGTTATACAAGTCTATATACTCCACTTGGTGAAGCATCATCGGCTGGACTAAATAAACTTGGGAGATCAAAATACCAGTAGATTTTCAATAACATTTTCTACCACAGGTATCCTGCCTACTTTGGCCACTTCAACAAACATTTTTTTTTTAAATATCACCTGCAGCTATTGTTCGTATTTTTTAAATCCTTCGCAATCCTCTTCTCTGTCCTCCACACTTCACTAAGCTGCCACTGTGCATCTTGTGTCCTTGAAATCTGCTCCGTTTAAACAGGAAGGAGAACTGATTTTTTGGGAGCGGGGATGTTCTCCATCCAAAAGAGCAAAAAAAAAAAAAACACAGATAGTTTGTAGGCACTGTTTGAGATACTAAGGAAAGGTATAGATGGCATTTTTTCCAAAGGAAAAGGGATGATTTCTGGGGGAAAGATGAGAGTCAAACAAGCTAGTACTAGTCCTTCACTAGCCTGTAGATGTGATGCTGGGCTCCATGTTCAGATGTGGACACTTCGAAAACATAGGCGATGCACAGCAATGTTTCCTGGGTGTCTCGATTTGTGACCACCTGGAAAAAGTAACAACATGCTTGTTAAACAAATGTTTCCTTCCCAACCAAGACACAGTCATAACTGATGTGTGAATACATAGAAGATTAAATAATTATAATAATATCTATCCCTTTTCAACAATAATCACATTCAATGTTTTAATATCTGCTTGAGGGGTGCATGGAAGTCAGACTTTTATACAGCCTCTCGACTTATTTGAATCCGGACTTGAATAAGACATTTCCGACATGCACAAAATTTATGGCATATAAGAAACAAACTGGTAATACAAAATGGCATAAATTTTCAGAAAACATGTTAAATCACGGCAAGTAGTAACTCAAACCTGCCTGCTAAGACCTATTCCCTCGCTCAGTTTACTCATGACCACATTTGTACCCTGCTACCGAGCCTCAAGGAGACACCCTTCTAATTTGCAGCAGCCTCAAACAAATATAAAAGTGACTCTAAAATTAATGGATAACTTACTGATAGTATATTGTATAATTTTTTAAACAACAACTACAGTAAGTTACATAAAAATTGACTTAAGAATGTTACGGAACGATCCACTTACATAAGTCGGGGCTGCCTGTATTCTTAGCTCATTTAAATTCATAAGGTTACAAAAACACTTTTCACATTCCCAACTGAATGGAATACTTTCCACGAGCTCTCCCTTACCGGCTGACTAGACAAGACCAAATATTACATTGCAATGTCCTGGCAGACACCAAAAGAGTTTTGCAGATAAACTTATCTCTTCGATTTGATTTTACAGTTCATATCCATGGAATTTCATATAAAAATTGATTTAAAAATACACATTACAGTCATCCCTGGGATAAAATTAACTACTGTACGGAAAATGAGAGAACGATCTGACGTCATCGTTTACTCCATTGTTGCTTTTTGTTGACATTGTTTACTTATATAATTGTTCTGTGAGGGTATTTCCATGGAAACCTTGATGACGTCAGATTGTTCTCTCATTTTCCGTACATTATTATAAACCTTTTGTGTGAAAAACTTTACGCAAATCATATAATACTGGTGTTCTTACCTGAAGGATTGTGAAGTTTTCAAGTACACTGTTCATCATGTACTTCTCAGGTAAATGCTTCAATTTGTGTATAAAGTTGATCATGTACTCGCACATTGGTGACCTGTGGATCCGGTACACAAACCGCCCGTTCTCAAACCGGGCATACTCTGTCTCTACTTTTTCCACCACTTGCTTGCCAAAAGAACAAACTTTTGTCGAGCAGGTAATTGTCATGTTCTCGTTGCTTTCATACCTGTAAGACAATAGCAATCATTACAATCACATCATTTTTGCATTACCTAATACTATCAAGCTGAATAACCTACGCTGATCAGGTTGTGCCCTTTTATTTGAAAAAGCCTAAAATGTAAATATGAAATATTTTTTCACTGGAGACTTTGCATCATTGAACTAGAAAGTTGCATATAAATTCAACTGCAAAAAAATGGACAGTACAGTCATTACTTGGCATTAATGATCCTGCAAAACTTGGATGCTGCTTTCCCTTTCCTTGTAACAATCCCAATACTTCCCACTGAGACAACACAAAACATCTGTAATTAGGCAGGTTTCCCCTATGTGAAAAGATCATAATAGGCAGTTTCATTACATTGCAAAACTGACTATTGAGAAGTAATCAGCAGGACAAAAGAAAGTGATGTCTAATAATAATTTAATACAATGAAGCAATAAATAACTGTTACTGGGTACCACCAAAATCTTGTTCATCAATAAATCAGGCTTTGGGCCAATGCTGATATCATGAAGCTCAACATTGGCATGCCACATGTGGCAGAGACATGCACTTACAACTGGTGTTGCATTTTGACTGTGAGAACAATTATTCTGGTCTTTGTCCTGTTCTTTGGAGAGAAAATAAGTTTTCGCCCAGGTTTTCGTGAAAAATGCAGATGGCTGATCACTTCCAGAAACTCTTTGGCTTTTCATGTCCAATACCAAGATATTACTGACTTCACCAGCTTAAATAACTCAAAATTTTATTAACCACAAACGAAAATCTAGGAAATGAGCCTGCCATTGTCAGCCGTGCTTGCTTTACATGGGTATCCCTGAATGATACGGGTCCTGTATATTCAAGAACCCAATCATTGCAATGAAGATTCCTGCAGGGATTCCCAGAGTTAATAACAATGACAATAATTCGCATAGTGCTTAACCCCTACTGGAGTATGCAACACGGACCATTCTTATTTAACACACAATTTGAAGACTTTGCGGTTGAGAAGGCAAAGGTCTAGGTGCACAATAATGACACGGTTCTTTTTAGCTTGTTCCTGGAATCCCAAGGGAATGTTGTTATGCTACAAAATAATGACAAAAGTATCCCAAGAAAGGTCATCAAAATGGGCATGAAACATCTGATACCCAATTGTGGGATGAGAGTCCCTGTCCTAATTAGGTATGGTGCTAATTTTAATTCAATGACACAGCTGGAGTGAGGCATTCAGTCAACCTGAAATGCTGAATGAGCAGTGTCTTAATATGTGACGGGACAATCTTTACAAAGTCATATTTGAGACTAAGGCCTTGCAATCTCTGCTCCAACACTGGACAAAACAATATTACCCCCTAAAGAGTACAGCTATTAATCATTCATTCATATCTTGCAGCAAATACCATAAAAAGTGATGCAAAGGTTAGAATTACTATTGAAAGCAATGCACGTACTGTATTGTCGTATATCAAAGTAACAGACGAACCACACTAGTGCTAACGACCAGCACTTGCCTGGAAACTGTACCCCCCAATGGTGAAACACTACAAATGATTGTGTTTTGTATGACAGCATGTGAGTAAGCTAAAAAAGCCATAATGGGTCATGACATTATGATCAAAATCAAGTTTATATAATATGCTTGCAGACTATGGTATTTTGTATCTCTTTGATCTTCCTGTCTCTTTTATATGAGCATTTTCATGGCTGCAACTTCTTGTGTCTATCACATTTCAAATTTTCCATGTCATATAATGTGGTGAAGACATACTTATATAAAGCACATGAGACACATCTGATTTACTTTCACAGCTAAAAAATATTTCCTTGTTAACCCAAGGACTGCTGCTGGGTAAGTAATCCTTTGATTCATCTTGACTATGAACAGAAGAAATATGTACCGGTAACTGAGGAATAATACGTTACGACTGAAGCCTATTACACACCAAGTTCATATGCCACTTTATGGGGCAAGAAGAACTTTTCTTTCCATAAAATAAACAAAAAGTTTGGGTAAGGTAATGGGAATATTCTCGTAGTTGCAATATTGCATGTATGTCATAAAAATAGTAGAGTAGGGGAAAATAATAAAAAATCAGGTATGTGTTACTGACTGGCTGGTAACGCCGTAGAAAGCTCCCGCTTCATCCTGGATGTTGGTGTTCAGATCTGCCCAGAACTTCACCAGGAAGAACGCGTTCTGTGGACCTTTGTCATAAAGCTCTTTCAGACCTCCTTTCTTCTCTGGAAACTTGTCGTATATTTGCCTGATGTCCACAGCCTGCAATCACAAGGTTGACATTAAATCGATGCCTGTTAAGAGCCTATTGACAACTTAATGTAATGTCCATACCTCAAGAAGAGGGTCTGCATAGGTAACTGCTCCACCAATGTGCACGAATAAGTGTTTATGATACTGTAAAAATAAGGGCAACATGTTACATTTCACACGTTCATGTGAAACTTCATCCAATTTTGTTGCCAATACGATGCAACTGAATGCTTACTGTGTCTGGATCTCTCTGCTGTTCCATGAAGGCAGAGAACTCGACAATTCTGAGTTTGTGGGTGGCGATGGCTCTTCCTTCCCAAGGAGGTGATGAGGATTGGCTGCTGGGCAAAAGACCCATTTCGGCAGATGACACTGCAGTGGCTGGTTTCCCAGGGGCAGGTGGTACGGCATAAGGTGGTTGTGCGAATGGCTTCACACTGAAAGGCAGAAATAGCATAACACATCTGTACATCTAGTTGCATTATGTGAGACTGACAGTAATGATCGTAACTGAATAACAAAATTGACAACCTGTCAGATATCGTTTCATATATGCAAGTTTTACGCTGCAAAAGAGCAACAACTAAATAAATCAATGCTGCTGCAGTTGTCAATATATTATTGTTTTTCATGCTGGTATCAAATCATTATGGTATATGAGCCTAAAGCCCCAGTCTCATTTCAATCTGCACATGACTCGTCTTTCTGTCAAAAAAACTTACTCTTGGGACGTTCCTGGTTGCAAGCCTGGTTGCCAGAACTGAAAAGGAGAAGTATTGTGTAAGTTTGTGGGAATAAACAATGCTTTCAACAACAATTCTTGATTGTTCAAACTATGTCCAACTTTACAAATCCAAGAGTAACCTACAGTACAAAATACTGGTAATGAACACCACTGCCACCTTTGACACCTTACATGTCCAAAAATGTCATTTTATAGCTTAGTTGGCATCATCCTCTCTTCATGTCAGCACTTTTGCGTGCAACTGATACGTATGAAGGTAAAGAAGAAAATCATATTTTTGAAAATTCCATGAGAGAAGTTTTGGATGTGAGGGAAAGAATCCACTCGTGACATTTCAGGATCCATTGAGTGCAATGTAAAATGGCTCTCGTGTTCTGGACATATGTTTCGTTGACAATCAAGCCTTCCAACAAGATCGTTTTACGTTGTCACTCACAGCCCCTGGGTACGTCACTGGATTACCAAGCCCAAGACTGGCCAAACTGGCAGCGGCTGCCTTGTTATGGATGGCTGTTGCAGAGACGATCTGCGCGCTGGACATGCTGGACATGGTTTGAAGGGCCTTCTCCTTGGCAGCTTGATCCTGGGCCAGAGTCAAAAAAAGAGACGGGGAAACCATCATAATAGCATCTCTTCCAGAAGACCACTCTTGCCAAACCAGCCATGCAACGACAAGACTGGACAGTGGTCAGGGTGACAATGGGTATAAAGAGATATGTACCTTGGGGTCTGCCCCTACCTTCAGTTTCGCCTGGATCTCCCTCATCTTTCTTCTGGCCAAGACTTGGATATGGGAACTGACTTGTTTCCGTGTCCGAGTCTTGCCAGTACGCAACTTGATGTACCTCGCAATGAGTTCATTGCGACCTGAGAACAAGCAAGAGCATCACATTAGAAAAAAAACAGGTCCAGTTTGCAACACACCCGAACTATTTTTTTTGCAACTACTTATTGTCAACCAACTACCTTGTGCAACCATACAATGGTTGTTTTGCAAATTAACACCTCATAAAGCAAAAAAGCAAGTCGTCAAAGGCACCATTTATCTTGCACTTTATTGAACAAAAATGTGCTAACTGCATGCCGTCACATATCGTTTCCTTAGTCACTCGTTGGTATAGTCCGCAATCAATCCTGAAACGACCCTGCCCATCACCTGTCAACCCTCATCTACTTCAATGTCTAGAACCTCATGCAATGTCGGCATTACACTCAAATGAGCATCCGCATCTTCCATTATTAGCATATGATCCAAATTCATCAAAACCGGGCCATGGCCTTCCCATCTTGCACTGGACTCCAGATCCCCTCCCCATTTCCTGGAGTTTTCTCCAGGACAGCCGACAAATCCTTCAAGCTCCAGCCTTGTTTCGACCCCCCTTTCTGTATACCTCCTCATCTAACACTGTCAACACGGGGGGACTGCAGCCAGACCATCAATTGCTCCTACGCTCCATAGGCTCCGTACAGATCAAAGCTATTGGAAACTGGACAATAAATCTCGCTTTCATCTCTACCCAACAGTGACCGGACACCATATAAGAATGGACATGCAGGGTCAACTCATAACCCCCTCTCAAAAGCTACAACACCGACTAC
This sequence comes from Catajapyx aquilonaris, assembly GCA_000934665.2. Classification (NCBI taxonomy): domain Eukaryota; kingdom Metazoa; phylum Arthropoda; class Diplura; order Dicellurata; family Japygidae; genus Catajapyx; species Catajapyx aquilonaris. The sequence goes on from KZ538118.1 coordinate 99,694, forward strand.
CTTTTTCTACAAAAAATCTTTACTCATTTTCTCTCTGGCCGGAGATCGTGTGCCGCCTTATTAAGGCCTTTTGCGCTCATCGCTCGTGTTCCCCAAGAGTGCCTGTTGACTTTGGATGAAAGGAGCTTGGAAAGCTTTTGGATTTTGCTTTTGAGCACCAAGATCCTTTGAACTTTACGCACGTCAGGTGCCCCCGATTTCCCCACTTATTTTTTTTTTCTCCCCCCACATTACAAGTTGGCCAAAAAATGACGTCAAAATCATATAGTTTGAAAATCCCGCCAGTTTGTGTCGCTATCTGTGTGAGGCATATGGTACTACATTTGTCCATATTGGATTGACTTTGTATGGCCTGCGGGGTTCAATGAGAGAGTAAAACCTAATACACGTGTGGAAAGGAGGAGGAAGGTTGGATAGAAGTGGTGGTTGGCAGTTCCTTTGGGCCGGGCGGAATGCAGAATTTGCGGTGTGGTCGAATTCCCATGGCCGGATGGAACGACGGCTGCAGCCACAACCGCTCCACCTGCCCCGGAGGCCTCTGGGCTTGCCTAGCCCCGGATAAAAGGAGGGTCAAGTGAACCGATTTTCAGGCCTCTTTCGGCTGTGTGGGGAGGGGGGACCGGGGGAGCATCAATTCCCCGCGCCTCGGATTCTATTTGCTATTCATTAGTTACGGCGGCAAGCCTATTTCAATCGGCCGCCATTTGACCGGGGACTTGTCAACATTTCCTTGCAAACGGATAATGAAAATGTAAAGCTTTGGGCATGGAAGCAGGAGTAAACTAAATCATGACGAATTACAGTCTGTTATGGGGTACTGGTCAGCCCCAGATTGCAATCGGCCCTCCAAATTTCAGTTATTTGGATGGGGGAGGGGGTGGGGGTTTCGTTCTGGGAGATTGACAGAGCAGATACACACATTGGGTTGGGAGGGGGAAATATGGGCATGCTCTGATGGATGCCGAAGATTGGGTTATTGCCGGAATCGAATAGGTTTATAAATTTTGCGAGGGACATACTCCCACTGCAGTATCTGATAGGCCTTTTTTCGTCCCCGTAGTTTCGCCCCCGGACAGTTTCGCCCATGGACCATTTCGCCCCCATATCTATAATATTAAAATCCTTCGTTGTTTGTATTAAGCCTTCTGATTGGTCCGTCGCACAGTACCCGCGACACTTCCGATTGGCCCCCTCACACAATATGAGTAAACAGTGTCCTTTTGTTGACATTGTTTACTCATATTGTTGCGAGATCATTTCCATGGAAACTTGAAAAGTGGGAAGTTCTGAAGTACACTCTATTATGTCCTTTGACTACATAGATGTCCACCATCGCAGACCGCAGGCCTATTTAAAAAAGCGAGTGCGGCTTTCTAGGCCTGCGCCCGATAGTAAAATGCGCGGCTTTTCTACTGTAGTGACATGACTTTCGCCGCCGAATATTTCGGTAGCAGCCTGATTATTTCAATGTATTAAAAAATCTTCACATGCAATTTTTCTGATCGAAAAATATTCGAACTGAATGGACTTTTTCGCCACCAGTTTGTCCCCCCCAAAAAAAACTCGTGACCCTCCCCGTGACTTTTCCGAGTGCAATTGGAAAAGATCTGTCAATTCCCGCAGTCGTCCCCAGCATCCCCCATCCCACCCCCTCCCAAAAACTCCTCTAGCTTGCGGCCACTCCCAACATCCCCCCCC
>KZ538119.1:0-113497 GCA_000934665.2 Catajapyx aquilonaris
ATATTAGAGTAACGTGCTTACGCCCCAGCAGCGAAAATTCGCCGCTGTCCGCAGTCTTTCGTGGTGATTGTAAGAACTTTATGACCGCCCCTCGTATACAAGTAATAGTAATAAAACAATTATTCTACCTCGTGTATACATCCTTTGGGTGGATTGCAAATATGACTGCAGTTTGTAGCTGGTCTAGTGATGAGCTAGGGTTTAAGGCACATCTGCAGCAAGCCTGAAATGTGAGTCGGTCCATGGTTTGAACCCTGGTTCAGGTTAAAAATACAAATACATGCAGGGTGGCTAAGATGAAGTTTAAACCTCATCTTCGTGAACCACACATTAAAGGAAGGGTTATGTCATTCAGCAAGTTGGGCGGCAGAAATTAGTAAAGAATAACTAATTGCAAATATGCCAGCAAAGTGTAACATAAGAGTCCTGTTTATTTTAATGTCAGTACCAACATGCAGCCATGTGGTAGCAAATAAGCGAAATAGTGCCAAAAAGGCTGAAAACTATGCCATTCAACAAATTCCCTATAAACCCTCCCTCCTACAGGATGAGCTAATTGCATTGGCCCTTCTCCTCATAGGTACCCCCGCGAGCATAAAGATGGAGACGGCAGGCTCTTTTTTGACCTTTCTTTATCCGACTCAAATTAATGAACTCTTTTTGGACCGAGTTAGCTGCATCAGGCGTGTGTTCGTGTATTTATGACACTATATTTGATACCGTAATAGCTGCAATTGGCAGAGCAGCCTGCCGAAGGTGAGGGCCTCCCGTCTCCATGTTTATGCTCGCAGGTGTACCTGTGATTCCAGTAGGAGTCCTGGGTGAGGCAATATTCCATTGCTGACTACCACAGATTATGGCTTGAACCTAATGCACTTGCTTTTGCAACGTCAGATTAAAAATCTTACAATATATTTACGCGTAGAATCAGTGATCTTTTTCTGATTTGTGGAGCTCAACATTCTTAATTTGTAATGCATAGTGACCTAGGGTTCATCAATGACTATGAGTTCCTGCAACCCCATGCTTCCTCTGTGATCCCACTCATGAAACCTGGCAAGATCCTTCCTTGTTATCATCCCAACAACTTGATGTTCATTGTTCACAGCCACCAGGTGCCTCATGCCCAGGGCACGAAACAATGCATAAACACGAGGAAATAATGCCTTCTGTAAATCAAAAATTGAGCTTGATATTAAAATTTCATTGAGTCTTGGACACCCTTTAACTAAAATAATTTTAAAGTAGATGTGACCATAATTTACCGGCGAAATTGTATAAGGAGTTTCGTTCATAAATGGATCCAGATTAACCCTTAAATTCAGATCATCTTCTGACACATGTATTTGCTGCAGTGTTGGATATCTCGGATATGCATCCCGAAACAACTTGATTGATGTTGTGAGTGTCCGTTCATCTTCATTTTCAAGATACAAGCGATGTTTGAGTAGCAACACCAGTTGCCACCTGAGGATCAGTCCACATAAACACCCAAAAGAGTTGTCAGAGGTCCTTATGGCATCTTCAACAATAGGAAATCCATTAAATTTCACTCTCCGTAGTATCCCAAGAATTTTCTTCACTGTTTCTGTCCTTTTAAGTGTGACCACATTTGGATTCATGACCTGTGAGGCACTAATGCCACTGGAAAGTGATGGTGGATCCCATGACAATACGGGTATCCCTGTCAGTTCCAAATGTATCTGATATATGCCGTCATTGAAGAAGTTGCCTACCCACCTAGATTGTGATTGAAAATATAAGAAGTGAGTGTGAATAAATATGTAACTGAATTCAAAAATATTGTTACATGTGATGTGTAACTTTCATTGTGACAATTATACCACACAAATAGCCTAATAAAGTACACAGCGATGCAGATGTGAAATGCCATTATATGAGGCGCATCCAGAAAGTAGGTTCCAGTTTTTATTAGAAAAACCACAATGGACCCCCAAATATTTTATGTATTTTCACATAATTATGAAATCGACAACTGGCTAATATTTCACAAAATAGTTTCCAAACAAATCGGGGCATTTTTCATTGAGTTACACAATATTTTGTATGCCTATGTCATAGGAGTCTGCCTCCAGCCATTTCTGCGACCCCTGAACGCTGCATTACAACTCCTCATCGTCGTCAACTGTCTTCTTTGTAAGCCATTTCTTCCTGTCCATGGACAGGTGGTAATTGCTAGGCTCTAAATCCCAGGTGATCGAAAAATTCAGACATGAATTGTTGTTGCAGAGTTCCAGTAAGCAAGGCAGTAGGCAGGGGGGGGTCATTGTCGTGCAAGAAAACACCCCGAAACTCAACATGATGCTATGTTTTTTCAACCCAAAGGTTTATTGTGAGGCATTACAGAAGTTAAGGAAGGCAATTCACAAGAAATATATTGGCATATTGAGTTTCGAGGTGTTTTCTTGCTCGACAATGCCCCCCTGCCTACTGCTTTGCTTACTGGAACTCTGCCGCAACAATTCAAGCGAGAATTTTTTGATCACCAGGGATTTAGAGCCTAGCGATTACAACCTGTCCATGGACAGGAAGAAATCGCCTGCAAAGCAGAAGGTTGACAACGAGGAGAGTTGCAATCCAGCGTTCAGGGGTCGCGGAAATGGCTGGTGGCAGACTTCTATGACATAGGCATACAAAATATTGTGTAACTAATGAAAAATGCCTAGATTTGGCTGAAAACTATTCTGATAAAAAGTAGACAGTTGTCGATTTCAGATGTGTAAATAAAAATTACGGAGGTGCATTGTGGGTTTCCTAATTAAAAAACAAACAAAAAAAAACAAAAAAACAGAACTCACTTTCTGGATGCACCTCGTAATAAGCCTAATCAAGGCCTAATTTATTATAGCAGGCCTAGGCTTACGGGTCTGAAAGTAAGATAAAAATATTAGAATTTGACAATTTTCATCCATGCACTAACAGCACACAAAAAAAACTCAACAAATGTCCCTATTCACCCCATTTTACAGTAACAATTTTTTAATCAAGAGGCATGCTAACTGTTGCGAAACGGAGCTTGTGATTTTCACTGATGAACTTTTGGCCTAAAAGCTACCTGTGATGTATTTTATGCCAAATTGAAAGTGCGTTGCCAGTACAGAAGTACCGATAACTGATGCAGAATAGACCATGATTTCCATCAACATAAATGCCCTGAGCTAAACACTGAAGTATCTATACAGAGTATTCAGTAGAGTAAAGCCTGTTTTTCAACCATAACCTGTAATCATGTACTGTACTGTATTATGCAAACACTTCAACATCACTGAATTTATCATTGGGTGTATGGAGAAGCAGAATAGAAGTAAAATAAAAAATTATGCACAAACACCTTATTAATTTCCAAAAGATATTTTTATCATGAAAATCTAGCATGTTTTTAGGGTTATTTGTCTGCAATTATCAATTAACAGAATCTAAAATGTTACCTTGAAAGACAGCCATGTTAACTGATAGGTACTATCACTGTAACGTCTGCACCAAATTATTATCAGTAACAAGCACTGCTTGGACTAGTTCTTTCAATAATAACTCAATTGCTCCATACTCCCATGCCATTTCATTAGGTTGTTATTTTGCAAAATTACGGTACTTATCAATAAAGCAGTGTGTACACTTCACCTGTGAAGAATATTAGGCAGAGTAAGTAACAATCCTCACCTTGCAACCATAACTACAAACATCAGTGGTAGGCCCACATCCAGAGATCCTGTTGCCTCCATCAACAGAACAACTAAACTGATGGTCATGCGTACTACTCCTGCGACCTGGGCTGCTGCACCTACTAATGCAAAACAGTGTGTATGGGAAGCATATTTTGGCAGCACCAACCCAACAGCCACACCAAACAGTCGTCCCCAGCCTGCTCCAATCAGCAATGTTGGCATGAAGAGACCACTGGCAATGGTGAGTCCATAAGTCCAGCAACCAAGCAGAAAGTAGGTTACAGAGAACATAAGCAATGTGCTCCATCTGAAAGCTTCAGAATCACTGCGTAAGAGACCCATAATGGCTGTTCGAGGTGTTGACATCCATAATGAAGCCACTGAATTATGCTGCCCATCAGGGCAGTCCATCTTCACTGGGTGTTCAGTATTGACCTTATTTGGCTGGCAGTCACTCATCAGAATCATGTAGCATATTCCAACAGCAGCTGTAACAACTGCTACAAACACGACTTCAGTCATCTTTATCCAGCCTTTGTACATGTACCTGCAAACATTGGGGCAATTAAAAGTTAAGGCACAGAAAACCTGCGAATGTGGACATAACATGTACGAAAATAAGGTCACCTAGGCACCAGTTGGAAACCGGATACCTGCTTGGATGAATGGCCTCATACATTAGCCTTCATCTCACATATCAACATGACATGTAGGCAAGGCCAAGATCTACAGTATTTTGAACAGGTACCCTATTCCACGTGGGTATCAAATTCTACGCAGGTATTGGACCTGCATGCCATGTGGAATTGCCTGATCCATTTTCTAATCTAGGATGAGAGGGAAATCTGACAGCAGTATCATCAGCACTTGGAATGATTATCCCTTGGTCGCATCATCATAGTCTTCATCTACATCAGTACAGCCAGATTCTATAACTACTGGTGGCAGGGAAAAATATCTGAATTCCTCATTCAACACCTTTTCATTATTCAGCAACAATCTCCCTGGGTGCCATTAAGCCTTAGCATAATATTCTGCAAGAAGGGTTCATCCAACCATTACACCATCTCTATTTTCAATCCCTCCTCTCTCCTTGTCATATTTCAGGAACATTTGGCAGCCCCCTACCCACCTAGTTTTTATTACATCATCTTCCTCACAAATGAGTAATACTGTATGTACAATAATTATGGAAACATAATTCATCAGGGTGAGACTATTGACAAGTGGCCTCTAAGCAATTCCCTATAAGGGCCCTTATATCATCAGCACCTACCCTTCCATGGCACATCGTTTTGTCAAAGAAATGTGTTTCCCCCCCCCCCTCCCCTCCTATCTGGAGGGAGAGGTTCAGTAGTCCTACTGTGTAAGTTTAGACAACTGCCACACCACCTCTAACGTAAGATGAGCAATCCACAGATTAGGGAATGGATTTTTCCATACATTCAGTAATGTTGTACAGTTGAATCCGGATATAACAGCCTCGGCTGTAACAGACTTTTGGGTTTTACAGGCTAGAAAGGCCGGTCCCGCCATTCTTCCATAAGGCCCTACGTATTAGACTCAGTTTCACCTCACCTCAGGTATAACAGACCATTTCTTGATGCTTCGGCGAGAAAATATATGCAGTTTTGGATTGTTCAGCTTCCTTTCCCATGCGAGAAAAGCACTGCATACTGGAGCAAGGGTGATTTCCCCACCTGTCACTGGTTTAACACCGAAAAGGTCAAAATCACGCTTTTTCTGGTACAGTAGCACCCCGATTATCCGACTCCTCGGTTTATCCGACTGTCCCGCTCTGGCAATAAATGTACGTTTTCTCATCAAATACTGTAATGTTCTATGCATTTGTTTCTTTTGCCTGAGATAATTTGTAAATACAGTACAGTAGAGTATGCGTGTAAAGAAAAATACTTAACTATTTCCTAGAAAACCGCAATATTGTACGTTATTTCATGTTTTTTGATGTGTTTTATTAGTTTTTAAAACTCCTCGGATTATCCGACCTTTTCGGTTATCCGACGATGCACCAGTCCCGCAGGTGACTGTTCTACTGTATATTTTTTTTCAGGAACGGGACAGAAGAAGAAAATTACTGATTTCTTTGAGTCCTGCCTAAGTTACGGGTGAGATAATTTTGCATGTTTGTGGATAGTTTCAAAACTTGCGATTTTGTTGCAAAAGTGAAGATTTGGCTACAACTGACCTCGGTTATAACAGATTGATTTCCTCGGTCCCTTGAAATATGTTATATCAAGGTTATATCCAGATTCAACTGTACGTGAGTTTTTTCAGGGGATTTCCTCTTGATTCCTCGGAATTTCAAAATCCACCAACAGAAGCCATTGAGATTATCATAATAAAGTCATCAGGTTAATTAAAAGCATATCCATATGAGGCCACAGGACTATCATTGGGTATTCACAATTATAATATATTGCTACATAGCCTACTATTGGAAATAACATAGAGATGTGTACAGTAGAGCAGCTAGATATTTCTCTGCCCAGGGGCCCTTTGCACAACCTCCATGCTTCACCAACAGCACCAGGATAGGCCTACTAGTCTAGGACATGCCAAGAAGACCATAATTACGTTGAAAGTGTAATGGTGTGAAACTAGCAGCTCCTCTACTAGCAAGTTCAACTGTCCTCATCTTTATGCTCACGACTGCATCTCTCAGTCACCCTGAAGGTTATGTGCAGAAGACTGAGTGAAAGTGAGTGTCCACCACATTTCCACCAAGATGGATCTGAGTTTACTTTTATTACACCTGGTCTACTTTCAATGCATTCCATATCAAAATGACAGAGAAAATCTCTTCCTAAAATGACTCAATGAGAAAGAGATGAGGTCTAACATTAGAGTGACCATTTATTTCTCATTCTCATGTTCATTCTCAGATGAGTGACACCTCAACTCCCATTTCATTTCAACTATGAATTCATTGCTTGGGCCTTTACTTGTTGCCCTTTAGCTCCCCATTACAGAATGGGACTTACGAAAATCCAACTATTAATACCTGATGCGAAAGACGGTGATCTTGAAGTTTAGGTAGTTGTAGAAGGCTCCCAACAAGCCTCCAATCACACCCATGATCAAGAATATAGGTATTTCTGCTGCCTCATATGTGAAAGTGTCAAATGGTCCAAATCTGAGCAATCCTGAGTAAATCAAATTTCCAGGATGTCCCTGGAGTGCACTATGTGCCAGGTTTACAGTCAGGGCTGAAACTATGCAGCCAAAGAAGATCTTCCATGTGAGTGTTTCATTCCAAAAGCTGGTACCTTCTTCTAAACTGAACAAGATTCCAGCTATTGGTGCTCCAAAGGCAGCAGCAACTCCAGATGCAGCTCCGGCTGACACAAAGTCACGCTTGCTTCGATCATTCCGGAAATAATGGAGTATTCCAAAGTCATGCTTGAAGGTAGAGCTGATGCCCTGCGAAATCCCCGCAGCTATTACAGAACCACAGTGGATCATTGGGCCTTCCTACAAACAAGCAAATCATTGACTGCAGGAGTGAAGGGAATGTGTAAAAGTTCATTGCTTTACACTGTGACCAACCAATACTGTATTGTAACTGATCAGCTGCTTAGAATCTTACTTAGCACATTACACACAATGTGAAATGTACTGATTCATCATTGTGCACATATTTAAAAATAACTTACCTTTCCAACTGCAAGGCCACCAATTTCAGCAAGAGTAACTCCAAATGACTTGACAAACAGGGTTTTGATGCGGGTAACATGTGGAATTTTCACACCATTCAAGTAGCATTTTACCCAAGGGATGCCACTGCCTGCTGCTGCAGGCTGAAACAAAAGCAGTTAATGTACACAAGTATCAGTAGCTATTCAAGTGACAGTGAAGGGACAATTGCATGGTCAGCCGTAACTCCACTTGATTTTTTCTTGTGGGTCATGTGAAAAGCATTTGCCTACATTTAGGATTTTGATGCTAAGTTTACACACAACACAATAAGTTTTTCTGACTTTTATAAAATGTTACCCAAATATTTGCCATGCGAACAATTCAAATTTGTTGAAAAAATTGAGAAAATAACTTTGAGAGCTTTCCTTTGCAATGATGGAACTTAGATATGGTTTTTGAGATATAAATGTCATTGTCAGTTCGTTACTGGCCTAATCATCGGGACAACCAGTATTACTGAGGTGACGTCAGGTTCTCGTTAGAGATTTGACATCTACAGCAACAACTACAGAGAAACTGTGGATCCCAGGGCCTCTTAATCTGAAATAGAAATAATGATAATGCCTAACTAGTCACTCACCTCTCCATATATAATAATTAAAGAACCAATGAAAGATGGAATTGCATTCATGGCCAGCCAACTGATAAAAGGCACAACCAGCATGCAGTTATGTGTGGTGCAGTCAGAAATAGCTGAACTCCAGTTAAAGAATATTCAGAGCCAGTCATCCCGTATAATATCAAGCAAAAGGATACATTTCTGAATATACTTGAATTTCAGAGCACACAACTCATCAACTACTGCATCAATGCTGAATGCAAGTAGTGCAGTGAGTACCCCTATAACGAATATGACTATCCACCACATGCCATTCATCTTCCTCACATGTCTAGAGCTCAACTCTGCATCTTCACTTCTCTGGAGTGCGTTTGCAGGCATCGCATAATCCAGGCTCTACAAGTATCAAAACAGAAGGTTAACTTGGACTAAATGACTGTAAAGGGAGTTTCTATGATCAATATTGATCTTGCTCTGCTTTTTTTATTTACGATTGCAAACAAGCAGCAGTGGGAAAGTCAGACCCATCCAATGATTTGGGATATTAAATATTTTATTTAGTAATAATTCATACCCCGTTATCAGCCTATCGGCTCTTTAGGGGGAAAGTTTTTGTTTTGCCTGGAACTCTTTGCTTTCATTTTACTGCGCTTTTTGGGATAGGATAGGGACGGAAGGAAGCGGCTGTGGCCTATTAATTACGGAAGCAACTCTGGAATATTCCTGGAAGGACCGTGGGAAACCACAGAAAACCACGGTCAGAGTTGCCGGCCCCGGGATTCGAACCCAGGACCTCCCGATTAGCAGTCAGACGCCTTATCCACTATGCCAACCTGCTTCGGTACTTATTTTATTTAGTATCCTTTAGGATATCTCAAGCAAAAAAAATTTAAATCACCTCTGTAGCAATCCAAAGAATTACCTCATATTTTGCTGATAAGAAGCCGAGCTCCTTATAATGCCTATGTTGAGACCAGAGAGAAACACTTTTCTTTGACTTGACAATCAAGCTCCTAATCGTGCTCGTTAAGGTTGCACTGCTCATATCTGATGGTGGCTGTGATTGTTGTACACTTTCTGAATTATCATCTTCGCTGCTACGACTATTGCTCTGCAAGAAGAAATAGCAGCCTCACATAAATGGATTCCAAACAACAAACTACACGATTACCTTTTTACTGAGTGTGTCACCCAGGCTCCTCAAAAACTTTCCGAGACTCTCTTTAGACATGGTCCTTCTAACCAAAATGTCTGGCCCAATCCTGCTTCACCAGTAATGACATATGGGTTAAGTAAAAATATTAGACCTAATGCTCTAAGGGTTATCAACTTGGCAGTGAATTAAAAAGTACAACAGGCATTTAAAAAAACAAAATTATGGTAGATAGGCAATCTTGATTATTTCTAGCCAACAATAAACTGTAACCATGTTTCCAGGTATTCAACCAAAGCTTATTCAAAACACAGCCAATGTGTGATTCTGATATAAGTGAGCCAGCATGGACATAACCATAATAATAATGGATACCCTGCGATAGGCCTCTTGGGCCCTTTAGGGAATCATCTTTTCATTCACCGACCTTATTCATTTGCCTGCGCTGTGATGGATTTTGATTGTCGGAGGAAACGGGAGAACCCCATGAAAACCCATGCGAACATGGAGGGCTTCGATGCACTTTAGCCCCCCACAAAATATTGCAGGTTTCGATATATTTCCTGAATCGCCTCGATGAGGTGTCGAATGACACTATTCCCAGGGTGGAGAAACGTTTCATCCAAAAGTAATTGAATTTTGAAAATGTACGTAATTAACAATGAATAAATACAACATAAATAAGTGTTCCTTTGTTGACAGGGTTTACTCCCATTGTTGCATGAGGGTATCTCTATGGAAACTTGTCCTGGGGATGCTGAATCATGATAAACAGTTGTTCTTGGTCCATTGGATATACACTAGAATGAGAGTACAGCAGGTGTTTTAATTTATCATCATTCAGGAGAATTCATGGACGAGGGATAGGTGGAATCAGGCAGCCTTCCTCGAAATAAGGAAGGAGGTGTCTCTTGGTCACTGTTCAAGGCCTCTTGCCTGCCGACAAGAGTGTTGCCGTAAAAGGCATCCTATTCTTGTTGATTTCTCAAGGCATATATTCAACTGCTTATTGAGTTGGTGTTATCTGTGAGGAGTTGGAGTGACCGCACCAGTACTGTCTGTCTTATGGTATGGTACGTCCAAAGTCACCTGTACATGATAATTTTAGTTAATTGCGGAGCATCAGAGGAGTTAGGTGCTTATTGTAAGTTTTGAATCAGCAACATTTACTGTCCTTCTTGTGGCGCTGCAGGCCAACGAACGCTATTGTGGCCTTGCCAGAGCCACCTCACACAACATCTACGCCGTCACAAGACGGACAGTAATGTTGCGAACACACAACCCTCAAATTATGTTTAAAATTACCATGGAGATGCCCTCACACAACAATGGGAGTAAACTCTTAAAACAAAGGAACACTTGTTTATTTTCATCACAGCCGATTTTCATTCATTGTTAATTACATACATGCACCCTTACCAAAATCCCATTGGCTTTGGAAGTTTGGATTAACTGCCCTTCTCGCTCAACAAGGATGCAATCTGGAGCCAGTGCTGAAGAAAATATTCAACTCACCCAGAAAAAGGTATGTCCGATTTGTCCTCAATGATGGCACTGCAGGGGAGGCACTGGAGAGAAATCTCATCCAAGAGTCGGGGAATGGGGGCCCTTGATTATTCGAGTCTGCTTCTGATAAGAACTCGGTAACATTGATTATATTATATTTTGACATTGTCCATGCATTTATGGGTGGTGGTCAAAATAAAATTTCTACTTTCAGACAGTCACATTGTTATTGAGATAGACCTATTCTGGTATTTCTATGGACATTTTTATGGCAGTGATAAAGGAGGCCCAATTTTTGAAATTGCATAATCATCATTAAAAATAGTTAATTAAATTGATAATAGCTCAGTCCTTCAAATAATAATACTACTCTGGGGAACCAGTAGCACACAAACCTTGATTAGGGCCCTACATTAAATGCCAGTTTTAGTGACCAGTATAAATCAGTATAAATTGGGTTTAATTTACAATTTGCACACAAGAATCGAAATAAAAAATCTTGTCTGTTCCAATCACCTTCTATGGTTATTTGAAGTTATTAAATATCACTGAAAATAAGTCCCCAGCCACACAATTCATTCACGCTGGACATTTCCACTTTTTATTAACTTATTTTACATAAAGGCTTGACTTGTTCAAAATGGAAACTTAGTTTACTCTGACTTCCAGTTTTAAAAGTACATTGGAGCAATACTACATGACTGGCAATACATTATTTGGCCGACACTGCATGCATCCATTAAAAGATTAAAGGTAATGCCCTAATCACAGCCTTTGATTAAAATCACAGGCAGAACAAAATAATGCCTCTTACTGCTCTCACATATATAAAAACACTTTCGGTGTCCCAACATTAATACTTTGTGTTAAAAAAATAGTTTTGTGATAAATACAATCGGATAACAGCTTGACATGCAAGGCTGTCTGTCACCCTTGTGGTCATTTCCTGCCTTCTCGGCTGATGAGTAACTCTTGGAGACCCATGTGACCCCTGTGCTCCCACAGCCTGAATCGGGCAAGGTCCTTCCGGGTGACCATCCCAACCACTTCATTGTCGTCATCTACCACCACTAGATGTCGTAGTCCCAAAGCACGGAACAGAGCAAATATGCGAGGCAGTGATGCACTCTGTAAAACATAGATGCACTTGTTAACTATATGGTACTTTATAAACACTGGATGGAATTTTTGACTGCTTAGTTAGCTTAGTTAGCAGTAACTAGCAGTGGGATGAAAATTCAACACACTATGACTAACTGTAAGTGAAAGTAGAGTGTGAGAATTATTTTGCACTAAATGAGCAAAACAAAAAGAGGAAGCCTTGAGCATTTGTGCTGCATTTTGTCCTGACCAAATGCGAGATTTTCATTCAAAATCCAACTGCAACTAACGTTTTTCTTACAAGGGTACACGCTGCTTGAAATCTCATTGTGGTCTTAGACCTACTTGGACAACTGCAGGTATATCACTAGCAAAAGTTATAAATTGGTGGTAACAATTACTTAACAATAAGCAACTCCTCAGTGGAACATTTTGTAACCATATTGCACAGACCAAATGCAGCACTGCAGATTTGTTGTAATCAGTGAAAAAACACCCTTGTAATCACAAAACTTACTGCTGCGACAGAATATGGAGACTGGTTCATGAAGGGCCTCAGGTCAATGGTGAAGTGCATCTCTGTTGGAGACACCAATATTTGCTCCACTACTGGATACCTTGGATATGCATCTCGGAATGTCTCAACAGATATGGTGGATTGCCACTCCTCTGAGTTCTGCTCATAAATCTTGTGTTGCAGCAATACAATTAACTGCCATCGAAGAATCAGGCCTCGGAACCGGCCACATGTACGAGAAGATGAATGGTGAGTTGCATCTCCACTGAACCTGGAAGAAAGGAGTGTTAAATTTGGCCAGACCAGCTTGGCTGTGCAATGTGTTCCAATTCAAATGTCAGGAGCAGTCAGTGATTTAGTATTTTGCTCCTAAGCTACTTATTATAAAGCAGTTATCCTTTTCCCAGTAGTGGAGAGTGGGTAAAGGAAGTGAGGTGATTCTGTACATGGAGCAAGTCTGTACACCAGGGATATCTCAGTTATAAAATAGTCACTAGCTGTTAGTGGCATATCACATTGTGCCAGGTATTCCTGCTCTCGAGTCTAGAGAAGGAAAGAGCAGCCAAACTGAGTTTCACACTTTCAGATAACATTACTAGGCAAAACTGCCACTGAAAATAATTGGCATAGCAAGAAGGATCCTGGTATGTCCTAAGTCAGGCTTATTTTTTGCCAGTTTTTGTTATTTTAAAATTGTGTCTAAATATACATACGGTATGATTGCATGCAAAACTGCCACACTGAAACTGCAAAGTTTTGCAGCCCACATCTTTGGATATGCCAAATATAAATTGTCTGCTGTGTTTAAATGATCATTTAAAAAGGTACTACCTGTGTAGACCACTGCTACTGTCTGGATCAACCACAGGAAATCCATTGAAGGTCTCGGATTTGAGCACATCAACAATCCTCTGGACCGTCTCTCTTGATCTAAGTGCCACCACTGGACAGCTCATCACTTCTGTTGCTAAAATGTTCCCTGAGAGTGGAGGTGGTTCCCAAGGCAGGATTGGCACTCCTGCCAGCTGGATGTGGATGTCATATAACCCTTCATTGAAGAAGTCTCCAACAAACTTTGCCAGCATTAAAACAAACATAAGAGGAAGCCCCATCTCCAAAGAACCGGTGGACTCCATTAAAATCACAGTTAAACTAATGGTCATACGAACAACCCCACCCAGCTGCGCAGCAGCACCAATTAAAGCGTAACGTCCAGGATTTACACCATATTTTGGGAATAATGCACCCATGCCCACACCCACCAGTCGTCCCCACGCTGCACCAATCAATAATGTGGGTATAAAAAGTCCACTAGATATGCTTAGTCCATAGGTCCAACAGCCAAGCACAAAGTACAGCAAGGCAAAAACCAGAAGAGTGTACCACTGGAAAGTTCCAGTAGGGTCATGGAAAAGGGTTCGCACCCCAGACTCTGGATTGTCAAACCAGAGAGAAGCCATGACATTGTACTGTCCATCAGGGCAAAAGAGTTGTACTGGATAGGCTGCAGTTGCATTGGTTGAAGTGCGGCAGTCTGGCACCAACAGAATGCTGCCAAATGCCAAAGTTGCTGTAACTGTAGCAACAATAACTGCTTCCAGGACTTTGGCCCAACTTTTGTACACATATCTGAAATAATAAAAGTGTATGTCAAGAGCCTTCACTTTCATTCAAATGTATACATTTTATACAGGGTGTAAATCCTAAGCATGTCACCAGAAAATATGGTGGTGGAGGGCGCAGGTGTGAGCATTTTTGCATAAGGAACTAGGGGACGGAAACGCGCCTGCCAAGCCCCTCACCCACTCATCCGCCGCGTGCCGCATGCCTCTTGCACACTGCCTGCCGAAAACTTGAAAGGGGCTTAACTCGGTGAGGGTGCGTTTCCGAACCCTAGTTCCTTATGCAAAAATGCTCACACCTGCGCCCTCTACCACCATCTTTTCTGGTGACACGCTTAGGATTTACACCCTGTATAATCTCATTTCAACTAGATCCCAAATAAAGCTAGCAAAAAAGATATTCGTAAAATTTTTAAATGATAAACCCAGTAGTAATGAATTGTTACAATGTGTTATCCCATATTCAAACCTTGCACAAAGTGAAAGTGCAATGTGACTTATTTTTATGTTGCATAACAAACATCGCATCCATCAAGAGATACTGCTAGATTTCATAAAATCTGAACTCACTAAATCATAGGTTGTCATAACTTGACTACTTTGCTGCCTTGTAATTCATTACATTGCAGTACAGGTTTGAACTTTCAAGAGCAAACTAACCTGATGCGAAGTATAGTGAGTTTGAAGTTGAGGTAGTTGTACAGAGCACCCAGGAGCCCTCCAAGTGCACCCATCACCAAAAACACAGGTATCTCCTCCACATCATAGTTGACACCATCAAATCTCCCAAAGTTAAGCAACCCTGCATAGACCAAATCTCCTGCATGGCCATGGTAGGAACTGAGGACCAAGTTGAGTGTAAAGGCAGACACCATCGACCCAAAAAATATCTTCCATGTCAGCCCTTGATTCCAGAAGCTAGCTCCTTCTTCAAGACTGAACAAGACTCCACCTATAGGAGCCCCAAAGGCAGCAGCAACTCCAGCTGCTGCTCCAGCTGATACAAAATCACGTTTCTCATGGTCATCTCGAAAGTAGCGAAACAAGTACAGGTCACGATGAAAGGTTGTGCTTTTGCCTTGGGAAACACCTGCTGCAATCACAGCTCCTGAGTGTATCATAGGCCCTTCCTGCATAAAAAACAAATTCACAATGTGTCGGGTAAATAATATAAAGGGCTTTCCAAAAGGTTATATCCTATTTTGAAATAATAGAGGGAGACGGAGTGGCGCCGCGGTAACGCGCGCGCCCACGGAAGTGAAGGTCCCGGGTTCAATCCCCACCCGGGGTTCCCACCTTCTTTCGTGCAGAGTTGGGCCATCTCTGGCTTCGTTTCGGGTGGCAATTTCCGATAGACTAAGCCACCCGGGGGAGTTCACAAAATGACCACTACTCGACAGCGCACACGCACTTTGCACATCCCCTCCTAACAACCTTGGAGCATAATAATAAGATCCTTCTTAACACGCTCCAAAAAATAATTCCGATGGTGGTAATCCACCCCCCATATATGCGCAATAGATATGGGGTAATGCAAAAAAAAAAAAAAAAAAAAAATGAAATAATAGTTTTGAATGGGAGGTGATTTAATCTGAAACACACTTTTTATGTCAGCTACATTCTCCAAGATTTTAACTGCGTGTGTTCCATGTTTATGTCACTTGTCACGTGGCAGATACACTAACTAAGATCGTTCCTTCGTTTAACAGACTTTACTTCCTGATCATCACGCATAGCTTCAAAGCCAAATTTTGGACCAACACATATGTTACATGCAATACTCTTCCTTTTCATGCATTTCATAACATGCGTAACTATAGTATACACAGATGAACAAACCTTTCCAACAGCAAGTCCTCCAGCAACAGAGAGTGCAACACCAATAGCCTTTATGACGAGTGTCTTAAAGCGGACAACATGTGGAACTTTCACCCCATTGAGGTAGCACTTAACCAGAGGGATTCCACTACCTGCAGCTGCTGGCTGTTGGGAATATAACACAACTATTATAATTTTCATCTCTTCCTTGTCAAGACATTGTGTAAATTCACACCAACTGCTCACTCACCTCCCCATAGCTAACCATAATGGACCCAATGCACACAGGAATCGCATTCATGGCCATCCAGAGCAGGCACGGAGATATCAGGCAGTTCCTCAAGGTACAGTAGTCAACAACTGAATCAAGCCAGTCAAGTTGATCATGTGTTTCACAGAAGGGCCTCAAGGATCTTATTTGTTACTTCAGTCATTCTTTTCATAGCTACCAACACCATCATCATTATTGGTTTGTTGTTATTCTTACACTTTCAATGTATGTCCTACCAAATTTTCTTGATTATGTAATAGGAGTATTAACAATGGCCTGCCACATTGGTGGAGTCAATTAATGATGATGATTGCAAGAACTTGTTACCAACAGGAAGACGCATTTTCCCTTTACAAAGAAAGTGCATTACTTTGTCCAAAAAGTGAATATGCAGCCTTTATGAAAGGTCAACACTTCAATCCCCAATGAAGAAGGACTTCAGTACTCACATCAGCTTCGTGCAATTAAACTGATAACTATCTATTCCAAAAGGATACAGTACTGGAGGGTTTTATACTTGACTCCTGCAAGTTCTTCTACCACCATATCAATGCAGCAAGCAACCAGAGCAGTAAGCACACCAATTATAAATATGATGATCCAACGCATCCGGTTTTTCTTCACCATGAAGCTGTAGCCCATTGACTTTTCTTCATCCTGCTGGAGTGTGTTCTCAAATGTTTCATAATCAAGGCTCTGGAAGAAGAGAAGTTTGTCTTAAAGAGTACTTCAGAGGAGCAAGGGAGACAGAGTGGCGGTGCAGTAACGTATGCGCCCACAAATGTTAAGGTCCAGGGTTCAATCCCAGCCCGGGGACATCCCCATCATCTCGTGCAGAGTTGGGTCGTCTCTGGCTTCGTCTCGGGTAGAATTTCCATAGACTAATCCACCCGAGGGACTTCACAAAATGACATTAGCAACGACATTGCACTGCACTTTTCACATTCCTTCCTGCCATCCTGCCCGTGAGCCCTGGCGCTTCGAAAATGGTTCCAACATGTACGCATACGCAATGCACAATTGTATTATTATTGTTATTGTTATTGTTATCATTATTATTATTATTATTATTATTATTATTATTAAGGATAAGTAATGTAACATGTGAAAACCTTGCCTTATACCACCATGCTGGTATCGCCATCAGATCATGCATTTCTAAAAACTGGTCAACCTCGACTACACCAGCATGCCGCTTTATGAGAGGTAATACGGTATAAGGACAATCAAATAGAAACTTTTTAAGTCTCTCTCAACACTTTTTTATTTGTCCCTGGCCCATGTAAACATGCTTGTCCTCGAGTTATTTAGATATCATAATGTACCTAGGTCTGTGTACTTTGTGATTTGATGTTTAGTGATCAGCTGATCTATGTGGTTCCCTTCCTGGGACGTAAACAATAGTACATGCTGGAAAAAGCTGTTCAAGGTAAAATTAGAACTACAACAAATCCATCACAATCAATCATGACGTGACTCAGCCTAATTTGTGCCCTAAACCCTTCTCTACAGAGACATGCAGAGATCAGGTACGTCTAGTTGCAGATGATAATTTTAGGCTGGAAAATATTTAACCCCACCCAGCTGCTTCCCCACTCAAATAAGGCTCTATAATACCTGAAATAATGTAGTTTCAAAATAAAAGCACACTTTCTGATCCATAGCTATGCCACTGGCAAATCAATTCGTCTTCACAGATGCAATTTCAAACTATATTAAAGCTCAATATACTCCCGAGGCATCACTCTGAAAATTCGCTACTGTTCCTATATGTGTACACTAATTGCAATTAAATACAATTCTGCAAGAGGCATACTTCACCTCATATTTGGCTGAAAGAAGATTCAATTCTGTGGGCTGGTCTGGATGTGCAGATGATAAGACCCGTCTTCGCAGGCTCCCAACAAGACTGCCTGTATGATGTAGGCCTATGTTACTAGCTGTGCTGCTGGCCACTGACATTGTTGCTGAGCTCGTTGCCTCCACATCAGCATCCCTCCCACTGCTCTCGCCATTAATACTATGAGTCGGCTGTGGGAGAAGGGGAAAGATCAGTTCAGTTACCCTCAAGAGGTGTGCAGCTGGTATGACATTCAAGTCCCTAGGCACTCAGTAATATCAATATTTTCACAAGCAACAATACTAGCCAGAGAATAATGTTGGAATCAAAATTGCAGTAATTGCGTGCACAAAAATTGAAACAATTTAGCATCACCCACATATTCCATCTATATCAATAACAAACCCATATAATCTCAATTTACATTATTTTTATGCAAGAGTTCTATGGTGCCCACATTTACCAGTTTTCATTTTAAACCACACTGCAAGCATGAATATCAGGTCTACAGTACTTCACATTCTCACATCTCTTCCAGGATTGATTCTGTTGAGAGGCATGATAATTCTGATTGGAAGTTGTTCCTAATATTTGGCAAAGTAATGAAAACCTACACTTGAAAGAAACAATCACATTTTTGAAGGGTAGCAAATGAAATGTGAACGTTGCGTGAATATTAACCCTTAACTACGTAGGTGGAGCCTGAGAGGCTCCAAGCACTATTTAAACGCATGTAACTTTTTCATCGAATTTTATTTTCCCCTGTCCTTCCGTGACTTTGTCAGACAAATCTTCCTAAGCATGGAAAGGAAAGAAAAAAAATCTTGGTCCCTATTGTTTGGTTTAAAAAAATTCGTAACGAGGAACAGGTCGCTCCTGGACTCTATACTGGCTCTACCTATGCAGGTGAAGACTGAGCGGCTCAAGCATAATGTAACCTTTTAATTAAGAATTTTTCCCTGTCGGAATATGCTGACTCAGCGTGTGATTTTTACGTTATCGGAAGCCTAATGATCTGAACTGCACTTTCTGTATGTGAAAAGTCCAACATAACAATTTAGTTGATAAGCAGAAATTGAAATATACCGTTGGAGCCTCTCAGGCTCCACCTACGTAGTTAAAGGTGTTTCACACACCTACGGAGTTAAGGGTTAAGAGAGCAATGGCAAAACACACAAATGGCTTTTACTCTATGTTCACTGGCCATGTGCATGGGATTAATCATGAAGCCATAATAGCCACACTATGGCATTACAATTCAATTAAATAATACATTTGACCATTTGTTTTCTACTGTTACACAAGTAATGAAAATTGTTTTCCTTTACACTCGATTTTTTGTAGCTACCAGGCAAAAATTACAATCTGATGACACAGTACTACAAGAGAGGTTGGCCAACACAACGCCAAAGCAAGATAGGTGTAGGACCATAGATTGTCATGCATACCGAGCTGAGGGTCCCATATCTGCTCTTGTTCCTCCCACTATGATTGACTAGGGTGTTTCTGATGGGCGTCTCCTCCGTGTGTCCCAGCAGGTCAGGAGTGGCATTGCCAGTGGCCCCCAGGGCATGGGGGCTATCCATCTGGCCCCTGGCGACGTCCTGACTCCCCTCCGTGGCCTGTCCCTCGTCGCTCTCCACCCCCGTGCAACCAGCCTTCCCTCCGTCGACTCACAGTATGAGCCCCGAGGCCGGTTCAAATGCAGCTTGACCACCAGCTGATAAGATACGCCTGGAGGTAAAGGGACCGCGTAACTGCAGCAGATAGAGCGAGTGATGGGCTGGACGCACCAGGCGCCTCTGGTCACTTGGTCAAGGACACACACGCCCCCCTTTATTTTCCCCAATGATCGTGCCAATGACGCGGATCAAAGCCAGGTTGAAGTTAAATATCCTCCGATCCTCCCACTGCACTGATGTAACGAGGGATGCGGGCCGCCATGACCAGACAGGATTGCCAGACGCAGGCCACAAAACCACAGTGGTCCTGCCTTATTCCTGCTGAGATCCGCGTGGGTTTGACTCACCCGGTCAAGTGACCCGCGTCGCAAACAACACGCCATTGGACCCCTAGTAGTATTCCAAGGTCACATACCACATCCGCACGTGTTTGTAGAGAGGGAGGGAGGGAGGAAAGGGGTGGTCGATACCCAAATGACGTCACGACCGTATGTGGCGCATACGGTAGCGACCTTCACCCGCAGATGTTGTGACCACTGCCATTCTCACAAGCTCCGGAATAATAATAAAAAAAACATGATCACGACAACTGCACCATAGAAAAAATGTGTGAAAAGTGCAGGCTCAGCATGCAATGTCATTTTTTCTGCAGTAAAAAAATTTCCTTACTTCCCATCTGCACTCCATGCCATGTTACCAAAGAGCAGCTTATTACATTTTGCCCACACATGAGAGGGGGGGAAATCCCAGCTGATTGCTGAGAGAGAAAAAAGCCAGTTGATTGTGAAGAGGTAACCTTCGCAATTCAAAGATATCTGTAATCTGCTCATTCACTTACACCCTGACCTGTTTTTTTAAATATATATATATCCAATAGAGATCACCTCGTCTGTGCACACAATTCTATACAAACATTTTTCCAGGGAATGACAATCACAAATGTACTATCTTAATATTTTGTAAACAGTGGGAATCGAGCTGCATTGAGAAATTTGTCCACACTACTAAGAAGTCCTGGTGATACCAATGAGAGACGTCAGCAGAAAGCAAACGTAAAGATATTCTGACGCAAGATTAAAAAAGGTCTTTGCCTCAATATTTATTTACCTGTTTGGGAAACCCATTTTCCTTATTGCCACACAATCCTGACATCACAACAAGCTCACTGTGGAATAACTCGCGAAAATTTTCCAGCCTTCACGTTAGTGCTTAATTATGCCGAAGAATGACAAAACAATACGCTGCATGGCCAATCTGTGGATGCTCCACTTCGCAGGACAGCACTGGGGTGGCAAAGTGTATGCCAGGAACATGGCCTTGCACAGAACTGCAGAGTAAGACCCTCCTTGGGCTAGCAGCTATCAAGTCTGGTCTTTCCCATACAAAAGTGGACTCCATTGAGGAACCCTTAGGACCAAAGTCATCCCTCAGGCAACCAAAGGGTCACACAGCGCTGACATCCTCTTCCCACAGATCTTTTTGCAATAATCAGTCAAAAATAGACTCTTTCAGAGAGCCCGCCAAGAACAAAAATAAACCTAACGACAAATTCTCGGTGGTGCATATGCACCAGTCAGGGGCTAATGACCAATATGTATCATCAGTCAATGTATATTTATTTTCCTTAAAACACTTTTCTTGCATGGGTATAAATATCAGTGAAAAAGAAATGGCTGCCTAAAAAGAGTCGTGTGATTACATTTACACAATGATTTAACAGAACAAGAAGAAAAAAAAGCTCATGACACTTGTGACTTGCATGCTAATATCAAAGGAGTGAGACTGCGTGTGAAATCACAGATGCAGTTGCGGTGGGCAGTTTAAAGTCTACATTTTAAGAATTGAGTCGTCAAGAAATTTTTGGATGTGACATTAGGATTTTGAGATTCTCAAACACACTCATGCTATTCCCAATATCTCAAGACTAGTAGTCATAGCTTTTTGCTACAGGTCAAGAATAAGGTGGTGCAAGTTTTAGATTCATTAGTTACTTGAACTAATTAAGGCCTTCTAAATATACTCATTCCAACTACAAGCACAACACAATTAAATCCTTCATCACCTTATGTACAACCCTTATCTTTACCCTTATTGAAATTCCAATCGGACAATGGTCTCGAAGAATAAATGGATTGATTGATTGATTGAGCTCATCCTGAGTGCTCATAACCCTTGGGTTCTCATTGATTGTCAGCAATGGGATTCTGCATGACGCATTTTATTTAGAGTTGTGTTTGGAAATACTTGTCCGGTCAGAATGACACTTGGAATGCAAAGTATGCAGAGAAAAAGCAGTGCAACTTCCAAATTGTTTGTGCCTTCCAGCATGTACTAGACACTCAATCCATACATCACTCCCAGCTACAAACACTGCAAAAATACGTGGCAAAAAGCTTTCAGTTCTAAAGAGAACTAACATTCGCACTGTCTATCTCTCAAAGATTGTTGGCACTTCTACTACAATAGTTCCTAATGGTTACACTGGAGGCATACAATCCATGAAGGAACTTCCTAAACATGCACTGGATCCTAGGAAAGTTCAGTAAGGGTTTTACAGTCATACATCACACAAGTCCCTAACAATTACATAAGCCAATTTTGAATTGGCTTTTCTGATCTGTACTTTGTACTTTACATTGTTTAATAATAAGGAGAAAATTTGCCTTGGTGCATTGCTAGAGGCATGCTGGGCAGGTGGCTATAAACTAGCTGCTCCTGATGTTATTATGAGGAGGAGGAGGGTATAATATGGTACTGTGGTCCTTGCAATTAATATGCACCTAGAAAGTACATTATTTGGAAGCCCCTGGGAAGAAGCCTAGAAAAATTAACAAAAAATGTTGCCCACAAAAATCCGACTAGAAACAGTGAACAAAAAAGTTATGTTCTTTCACTACAATTTTGGGGGGCAAAGGAAGCAAAAACCTACTATGCACTCTTCATTATTTTGTGTTTTATCAGTCTTGATTCTTTTTCCTACCCTCCCCTTCCTAAGGATTAAGACCAACAAAGGTGACTGCATGATAGAATTAAAGTTGAGTTGGTGAGCAAAGGACTAGAGCTCTCTCTTCTCACTGGCATCTCCCCCTTGCACCACACACTTGAGAGGAAGCCTCAGCTGGTAGAATACGTCTGGCAAGTCAAGTTGCCTTTTTTTTGCTTCTCATGGGGCAGGCTTGGTGCACATGGAAGGCTCACTCTTTGATTCTTCACCACATCTGAATCCAAAAGAAAATACATTAAAGTATGTACCAGCACTTCCAAAGAAATCAACAACTCCAAAAGCTAAAAAAGACATGTAGCATGTGTAGTTTACTATGAATCATCTGGTTAAGTCTCACCGTGGGTCTGATTTGGTCTGTAGCACCAGCTTCCATTTTTCCTCTCCAAGTAAGAAAACAGCCTCCTCGTAGGTGGGAGGGGGGGCCTCTTCACCTCCTCCTGCACCCCCACCTCCACTTCCACCCCCTCCTCCACTCACACCCTCCCCATCTCCCACCTGGGGCCCCACCACAGAGTCGTAGGAAGGAGGAAGAGTCATGGCACTGGCATTCCTCATCATACATGCCTGATTGCGGGATTGCCTTGCAAGCTCCTGTAGATCCTGCAACAGGTGCATTAAGCTTTCCCTCCGGGCATACTCTTAAAATCCAATACAGCGCATACAGCTGCTTGTTTACCACCTTCTCCGTAAAGGGGTTCGGGTATTAAAAAATTAAAACGAATGACACACACAAAAACCATGAGGAATCTGAGGTCTGCATGCAAGGACAGAATTATGAAACGCACATATTTAGCACGAAAAGGATAACCTTGGTTGCACATGATTCAGCTGAATGGAATAAGTAAGGCCTTCACTAGTTGCTAATCTAATCAGTTTTGGCCCAGAATAACTGCTGAATGTCACTTTGGTGCAATTATAATGACGTTTCTGGAATGACTGGTCAAAAACCACATAAAAACTACTTGTACCAGCAATAACCCACGAGAAGCTAGATCTACTTGAGCAAATTATTTCACACTTAATCATTTGTAGAATTTTGTCCCTGCTTTACTTACTAACAAATAGGTTTGAAATCACCAAATATCACCCATCATTTCTCAATAAGTGACAGCATCACTCAAAAAGTGCAGCAATCTTTTCCGTATTGATGATGATTATGGCCACAAGCAGTGATATACAGGGTGGTCCAACTTTTTTGTCCGAACAGCTATTGACAAATTCGGCCTAAGCTGCTTATGTTGTAGCGCGTTACCTGGCAACCCTGTCCGGCGGGCCAATTCAAACATCAGCCCATGGAGAGCGCTTCCATTGTTGCCACTGTTTACAAATCGAGTGAGTGACGCGGATGACCCAGCGACGGATCTCTTCTGCCTGCGCACTCACTCATTCGATTTGTAAACAGTGGCAACAATGGAAGCGCTCTCCATGTGCTGATGTTTGAATTGGCCCGCCGGCCGGGGTTGCCAGGTAACGCACTACAACATAAGCAGCTTAGGCCGAATTTGTCAATAGCTGCGTGATAGACAAAAAAGTTGGACCACCCTGTATGTTACAACACTAGTATATAAATCTAGAACTCAGGGTAAATAAAGTAAAAAGCAAAATAAATAAATGAAATTGGCACCATGAAATCAAAATACTATGCAACCTTTTCAGGAGGTACCAGAGTGACTACACAAATCGAAACACTTAAGGTACTATTTAAAAAACTGAATATGTACAACATTTGAACACAAAATAGCAAAGGAGAAAGAGAAGGTGGTTCTCTCTATTTGCTGCATGATAGTAGTGGATGTTCAAAACGAACACAGAAAATGACTCCTGTGCCTCAATGCACTTTTGGATTTGTCAATTTGTACATGGCGCATGGGATATAGCTGATATTTATCACTCTTCTGGCCAAAGTAGCTCTCAACAAAGAGACTAAAACAAATGTCACATTATCAGTATTTTAAAAAAGTTGCTCCCATATGTACATTGTATTCCTTTTCTGATCATGTCTCAATGTAAGTAAGTTGTAAAACACTACGTAATATTATTTTCTACAAGACATTCTCAAAAAGAAGCATGAAAAGTACTAATTAACAACTCACTTGTCAGGAAATATGTGCAGCTTACTAAAAATTGCTCAAGATGTTTTGCATACCTGTCAGACTACTAAGAAGCAATGCTAACAACAAAGCAAAGCAAAGTTATACCTCCATGCATTGAATTGCCATACAGCATTATTTGAAGTCAGGAAGTGGGGCATGTCATTCAATACCAATACAACAATGGCAACAGTGCACTGACCCGAATGAGTGCTCGCTGCCTCACAATCATCTGCAGCAAACTCTTCTTACGCAGGTATATGACGCTCTTGACAGCTATCATGAGCCCGGACGAGATAAAGATGGGCCCCACCAACCACATGTGTCCCAAAGATGCAAACATTCTGCCATGAGCATCACCAAGGGCCAACACAGTTATAACAGTCCCAACCCCAAAGAGGGCCAAAGAAAGTGCGAAGTAGGAGTAGGAGGTGCAGTCACATTGACCCATAGACATGGACCCTGGACTGCCCCTTGAGCTACCCAGCCGATGGTGCACACCTCTACCTTCAATCACAAGCGAGAAACATTAACCATGAGAACAAATAGTAGTAGTATTTTTACCTTTGCCTAGCACTACATGGTATAACCTGGTATTTGGCCCAGACTGTTTCTACATGCACATTATTACTTTAGCCTACATGGTTGTCATTCCTTTACATGGTGCAAGCGTGATTCCACTGAATATGAGTCCACTAAATGTATGCATAATTAAGCGTACAGTACATGGATTTTTACATGGTTTTTTTTACAAATCCTGAAGCTTTAGCTTGTCCACCTTTCAAACAAAGATTCGCTGATATATCAGAGTTAAAAGTCATCTATGTGGCCTGACCAGTCACTGGAGGATACATTGTAAAGGTAAAGCGATGACCAGGTACATTCACCTGGTCATCGCTGGCAACACCATTTTGGGGAAATCCTGTGATTGTGAAAAGTGATTCCAACATGGGACAGAGGTGTACCCCACCTAGCAAGAAGGTACCCTCAATGTGGACAATTTGTGAGGAACATCACTCAATAATTCACTTTGACATCAGAATGAGATGAAAATTGACAATATTTTTCAAGGTTGGTAGTCAATCCACAGTGACAATCCTATGTCACTGGTGATGACAATGTAGTGGTGGATCTGTCCAGTGTTGTACCAACTGAACGCCAAAATGAAGGGTGGGCATCAACAATTTATTGAACTTGCACTGGCTCCAGATCACAAAAGGAAACCAGATTTGATAAGCGTAAAAATAGTAGACATCTGATGCCTCTGGAACTTTCCTCCTGCATTTATTCACAACCATGCTCACATACTGCTGACAGCTCACTTTCATCTGAATCACTATTGCAGGCTTGTTACTTGGTAATTGGGAACAGGAAGGGGTATGAAGGAGCAGAGGAGAATATTGGGAATGTATGAGATCATGTCCAATTCCTATTTCAGTGTTAATTTAGGACCGTGATTCTGTCCCATCATCACCATTATTATTACTTTTTTTATTTTGTTAGTTTTTTAAATATTTATATATATATTTTTTATTTATTTATTTCAGCCACATCACCATGCTTGTTTCACTCTGATTATGATTGTCAAGCAAGACTTGAGATGTATTGTTTAGCACCTAAAGCCATACACACAAAAATAACCTGTCAATCCTCCTTCACAAAACTCTGACTGAGATATGACCCCACTCCACACGAACAGTAACCCCACAAACGCCACAATATGAAATCAAAACAAAAACAAGAATTCATTAGACTACCTCCACATCCCCCCACATACAGCAAATGTAAAATTGCAATAGGTGCCAGCAGCCTGTCCTCACAATGCACAAGCAGCTGTCAATTACCACCAGAAATCATGCATGAACCTCAACACATGTGCAGACCACCCCCCCTTCTCCCTCCCCGAGACTGACACAAAGGACTCCACTGATAAAAATACCTTCAACGTCCAGCTCCTCCAGCCGTCGCCCCTGGGCCACCCTGAGTCTCTGCGGCCCGTAGTAGTATCCCTCCATGTCTCCCCTACCCTGGCTGGCTCCTCAGACCTCCATGTAAGCCCGTAAATAAATGAAGCTCCTCTCCTCACGTCAACCCTTTGCCTTCTGAACCCCCTTGACTGCTTCCCATTTGCTCACACAACACAACAAAGTACTTTCAACCCGACTTACGACTACGCACTCGCAAGGCGGAGTCGTCACATGTCAGGAGGGCAAGGCAGACATATTGGCACAGGCAAATCAGACGTGGAGGGTACAGTCCAGTCCAAAATCAGGCTGAATTCGCATCATTTTATGCCTGCCTGTACTTCTCTTGCTGAGAGCCCGTGCAGAAGACGTCGTCGTCTGAAGTCGCCCCCCGACCGCCTCCCGACGCACGTCGAGTAGAGCTGCATCGCGGGTGACAGCAGGGGCTCGGGAAAAGATGACGAACTTGTTCTATCAGTACGAGAAGGCCTCCCAGATGTACCCTGGGAGAGCCCCGGGGCCTATCCGGCCAGAAATGGTAAGCATAAGAAGTGCTCTGGGGCTGTTGCCATTCAGGGCTTCGTAACACTGTAATGTGCTGGAGGATGAGCTCGGGTGACCCGACCTGGTATCCTTTGCAATCAGTGGAGATAATAGGTGGACGTACCGGTACTGGGAATGTTCCTGCCCGTTTCATGTGCATCACATGAAACTGGCGCATAATGTAACAAGTCAGTGCAGCGGCAGTGCGCATTCCAAGTGTTCGAGAAAGCGGAATTGCATGGAACACCCTGTGTAATACTGAGCTCAGTTTATTGCATTCGTGGTACTTGCACATTCTTCATTACAGAGTACGACGGGTTTCATCAACATTAAGATGGAGATGGATGTCCCAATTTTCAGCCGTAGTCGTGTCAATTACGATCCACCTCATCCACTGACTCATCTGGTGGCATCATCAAACAGGCTTGTACTTGCCCTGGCCAACAAAGTACTGCGTCGGTTTAACCTGAAGAATCCAGAGGCTGCCGAAGGTATTTTCTTGATTCATATTCCATGACTTTTTGGTAACAGGTCATATTTTTCACATCTATCCTTTTTCCCTCCTTGCCATATTCCCTCCTAGCCATATTTTATTTAGGTGGTCCTTGTTTTACAGTGTAAATATTAGGAATTATTCTATACTTCACATATTTCCAGTAATAATCCTAGATTGTAGCCTAGTTAGAGGTGCTTTGTTCAGAGGTGACTCACAGTACGTCTTGCTTACAGACATTGATATATCGAAGTTTGCTTATCAAGCCAACGTGAGTGGCTTGTTCCTGGATCCACTGGGCCATCATTTGTTGGTGTCAGTCAAGCCCCGAGCAACTGACGGCCAATCAGAACTTCTGTATTTGTCTGGTCGTACTCAAAAAGTTCGTCAGGCTAACAAGTTCAAGGGCCACCAAGTCACAGCTGTTGGATGGAATTACAAGACTGGAAGTGAAAGTTGCACTGGTCCTATATTACTGGGAACAAACAGAGGCCTGATATTTGAGACGGAAATTGGTGGTGATGACAAGATTTTTCAGAGTGGCCTGGAGCAGTACTGGAGACAGGTTAGACTCGTGACTGCTCATGACTCTAATAGTGTCATGTTTAACTAATTTGTAAGTAGTATGTGTCATTGAATTTGTTGTTCTACATTTTGTGCTTTTGTCCTTGTTTGCAAGCTGCCCACGTACCTGCCACTCTATGGAGCTAGGGAAATGGATGGATTGGTGTGTAAATTATGACTATCAATATTAATACTACTATTGTATACTGAAATATGATTAGCAAGTATCAGTTCTGACTTTTGTGTGAGGGGAAAGCTTGGAAATGACATGCCATGTTGTCCTAGGACATACTCAACACGTCAGCCCCTGCTTCTTGTGTATAACAAGTGCAGCTGGCTCTTTTACCAGAACTAGTTGCTTTGCATTGCCTCAATTAACTACAAACTACAAACTCTCAGTGAATGCCACTGATGAAAGAATGCTGTCAGCTGGTTATGCCTGATTTTTATGAAATTGGTCTCATTCTGCACACACAACAGGAAAAGGTAATTTAAAAAATGTGTGAATGGGTTTTTAAATGCCCATCTATGCACAAAAGAGAAGAGAGAAAAGCCACACTTGCTCGCTCACCTGAAGGGTGAGAAGTGAAGTTTTCTAACAGTTTGTTGTGAGCAAGGGATCCCCACAAGGCCCATAAGTATGGTGCACATGTCTGCGTCACTGAGTGTTTGTGCCTGCAAAGTGGTCTAGCCTGCATTGGGCTGTCTAATCAGCTGCCTTCCTGGCCACCAGTCACATATTGTGCGCTCAAATCCCGACCCCATCACCAGCTTGACAACTACCTGACAGGCCCCTCTGCCCCCTAAGCCCCTGGTCACAACTTTGCTTTGCTTTCTTATGGACAAAACAGCCATGTTCTCACATTGGCATTTGCAAGCCCCTTTGAACAATGTCATCAGATGCCAGGGTTTGAACCCCTGTGTCCTCATTTAAGCTTTTTTCTGTAGAATTTCTTTATATGATATTTTTGCATGCTGTGCATTTTAGCAGATCTGCTAAAATGCACAGCACATTGAATCACAATGTGGTGTTTCATAATACCTAGAGACTTAGAATGTGGTGTTTCATAATACCTAGAGAAATAATATTTGTGTCACTGTCAAACAAAACTCAATTGACAACTTATTTAAAATAGTATGGAGATAATTATCTAGCACAATGCACAAACAAAATGTAGATGAATTAATTGGATAGCTCAATAGGACAAGGGCCCCTCCTCATGTCCAGGGTGAAACAGGGTGGACATAGGCCCTTGTTCTATGGTAGCTTATTCACTGCAATAAAAAAGTATTTGTTTAAAATGTTATTCTACGATTGAGCAACCACTAAATGAAATAAAGTGGGAGTGCTTTGACCTCTAAAAATCCCCACTCCCATTTACCAGACAAGTGTATAGCTGTGTGGCAATAGGCTGTTGATCCCATGACCTTGATCAAGAAGAGACATTTCTCCTGAAAAGCAGGGTCCTAAATATAAATGACTCACAATACTTACTATATAATACTTATGAATAATCGTGGATTGCATGTAAATGTTCACTCTACATAATGGGACATAATCAGAGCTTACCTACAACTATTCCTGAATGGCTAACATAAGCAAATTTTATGTTTACTACCACAATAAATTGTATTGTACATTTATTTACTAGAGCTGAACGTCAATGTACTGTTGGCTATCAGGCTCTTAATTCTGATTAACCTGCTGTTGGTTTGAAATTTCTTAATTAGGCAATCTTTTCCCAATTTAGGTCTTTGACTTGGGCAAAGGTTCGGAGGTTCCAATCACTGCCATTGAGTTCCGACACACTGGCGAGCTAGATCGCTACTTCATTCTGGCAACAACCCCAACTCGCCTGTACCAATTTGTGGGTCATGCTTCTGAACATGATCACCCCATGCTGCAGCAGGTGTTCAACAACTACCTAACCATACCTGAAAGTTTCCAAGAGCTACTGGGAAACTTGGATTACTCATGCCTCCAATTCTATCCTTCTGGAGCCCCAATACCAAGGTTTGTCTCTTAATTTTTTGTGTTAAGTCATTTATCTACAATCTTGCCAATCCATTGTGGACTGTTTCAAGGATCATTACATGCATAATTGCATTATTCTGGCACAGTCACTTCAAACCATGATTAGTTTGTAAGTTAAAATATTAAAGTTTTAGGTGACATGCGGTGGCATATGCCTTCAAATATGTGCATGTAAAGCTGTAAAGAATAGCTTTGTAAAAATCATTTAGACTTTAGAGTTAGAGGAATTAATAGATGCCACATGTGCTCTGCATTAATAAGTATGTACTGAACTGTGACATAAATAAATACAGTATAATCTCCTTTGGTGTCAGGATTCCTTGTTTACTTCTCATCTACCATATGTGTTGTTGTTATACAGTATTTATTCTTCAGGGGTAAAGCCTGTTTTCAGAGTTTCTTGTGAGATTACTTGTGCAAGACCAGTACGTAGTGTTAGTGTAGAGCAGTGCTTCCCAAACTGTGGGTTCCAACCCCTTGTTGGCGGATCGAAATGGGCACATATAGGGGGTCGCATATTTTACAAGACGATTTTGCCAATGAAAGAAATTGGGAAGCACTGGTGTAGAGGGTGATGAACAGTTTCAGTGCAGACAGATTCTCTGATAGATTACAAATAACTGAAATGAAGTTAGGTTAAATATGTGACCATTAATAACTTACCATGACACTGGAGACCATACTATTTAGTTTGAAAATATGAACTGATAGAATTGAAAGATTACAGCATGAGGTAAATAAACCACCAAGGAAGTCTAGTCTGCTGGCTAGGCTTTCAGTTGGTCATGGGGAGATTCTGGGTCGAAGGAAGTGGTTTGATGCCATAAAATTCATTTGAATTAGTTTTATTAATGGGAAGTGAAAGTAATTGATTCACTTATATTCTAGATTGTTTGCATGGATGAATGGTGCTGGGGTCTTCCATGGACGCATAGATGCTGGAGGTCAAACCCAGGTCACTGTGGACTCAGAATTGTTGGAATACCCTCCGGTTGAAGGCCATCCATTGAGTCTGGTCCTCACAGAATTTCACATACTGCTGCTGTACAGGGACAGAGTGCAGGGTGTATGTACACTGGATGGGCAGTTGGTGTTTGAAGATAGGCATAACTATGAGGAGCATGGCCCCATGATTGGGATGATCAAAGATGGCACATCTGGAACGGTGTGGGCATACACTGCACGTTCAGTGTTCAAATACAAGGTTAGTGTTGCAAAATGATTTTGTCAAATACATTTTCGTGTAATGAATTATACTAATTTGATTTGCTAATTTGAAAGTCTCACTTTCATAACTTGTGACCCTCCAAGTTTGCTTGAAATGACAGAAATATGTTGTCCTGCACTTAGATGATCCCATTTCGATTTAAACTGGAATTGTGAAAGGGCTTATATTTATATTTTCTTTGGCAGGTGACAGATGAGGCACGCAACATGTGGCAGGTGTATGTGGACCGGGGCGAATTTGAACTGGCTAAGCAATACTGTGGCAACAATGAGGCCCACCTGAACACAGTCTTAGTTCGCCAGGCTGAGAACCTCTTTCAACTTGGGGACTATCCACAAAGTGCATTCCACTTTGCTCAGACCCAGGCCTCATTTGAAGAGATAGCCCTCAAGTTCCTCAGAGCCCAGCAACACAAAGCTCTGAAGACATTCTTGTGTCGCAAGCTGGACCACCTGAAGCGTCATGAACAGACTCAGAGCACCATGATTATCCTGTGGGTAGTGGAGCTGTACCTGAATCAGTTGGGAGCCATGAGAGATCAGGACAAAGGAAGAGAGAAACAGGAATATAGGGAGTTGGAGGAGGAATTCTTGCAGTTTCTTGGGATGCCAAGGACCAAGGAATGCATTGGTAACATACAAGGTATGCAGATTTGGATTTACGAGACAGAATTTGGAGTATCTTTCAAATGTGATGGAGCTGGATAGTATTACATTAGAGCAGTGCTGTTGGCAACCCCAAAAAATCGTCTCGTAAAATTCGCGACCCCCAGATGTGCACATTTTGATGCCCCAACATGACAGACTGGGAAACAGTGAAATGAAAAGTCATTGATAACTATATTGTGGAGTACAGGATCTGCATTGTTCTGTAACTTTCCTTACGGGCATAATATTTTCAAGAGAGAGAAAATCATTTGTTACCCTCTCTTGCGACCCCAAATATTAATTTCAGGACCCACAGTTTGGGAAGCACTGCATTAGAGCAATTTCCAGGCACCTCGTAGACTTATTTTTAAAATGCCCATTGTGTGGATCATTATTTCCATTGAACTATGGTTACTTGAAGCTTGACTGTCATGAGGTAGTGCACAGGCAACTCTAGCTTTAGCCTAAAATAATCGCCTTTCTGAAAGAACTCTCTTGCACTGCAGGTACAGTGTGCAAGCTATTGGAAAGTCATGGTGACAAGGACAATCTGGTGCAAGTCAGCGTGCTGCTGAAAGACTACGAGCGTGTGGTGCACCATCATGTGCAGAATGGAAACTACCATTCTGCTCTAGAAGTCCTTCAGAAGCAAGGGAACCCTGATCTATTTTACCGATTTGTCCCAACCTTAGTCCAGTCAGTCCCTCGGGAGACTGTGGATGCCTTGATTCTTCAAGGTAAGCAATGTTTGGCCATTGGTAACACTTTCTTCATTCTTAGCATTACCATTAGAAATGAGAACCACATTTTACAATAAGAAATTTTATACTGCCTGTCCACACTTCAGCAATTGATTTTGATTTTGTTTGTTGTAGCTCGTAGGTTATGAATGAATAATGCAATAATTATGTGAAGTCATTATTATAGGCTGGAAGTATTTTCCATCTGCAATTACAGTAACTCACATGAAAAGCAGCCCAGTGTCACAATGTCTTTAATGTGAAGATTTGAATGTTTCAAGAAATTTTGAGGCATAAACATTCAACACTAAAGGTTTCTTCTCACTTTCTCCGACAAGGTCGACGTCTCCAACCATGCAAGTTGATTCCTGCCTTCGTATTGTGTGACCAAATCCAGAATCAGAAGTTAGGCAAAGAAATTATGCGCTACCTGGAGTTCTGTGTGTGTAAACTGGACTCACCTGAAGAGTCGATACACAATTACCTACTGTCACTTTATGCTATGGGTGATCCAGAGAAGCTCATGCCCTACTTGGAGAGCCAGGGAACAGATGCAGCAACAGTAAGGTACAACCCTCAGTATGCTCTGAGGTTGTGCTTGGATCAAGGTCTGGACAAAGCCTGCATTCACTTGTACACATTGATGCACATGTATGAAGATGCAGTGGATCTGGCACTCAAAGTTAGTGTAGAACTAGCCAAGCAAACTGCTTCCCTGCCTGATGAAGATGATGAGGAGCTGTGCAAAAAGCTCTGGCTCAAGATAGGTGAGTGTGAATTGTAGGGGAGACTGGGGCACAGTGGACCACGGGGCACAGTGGACCTTACCATTTTAAAAATCGAAAAAGCCGCCAATTTTTTTTCATTTGATACCAAGTGAAACAAGTCACTGCCATGCTCCTGCCAACATGGCTGGCAACGGCTAGCGATCGATCGATCGATAGATATCCAGCGAAATCGATTTGAAGATAAGTGAAGTAAATTACTAACCCACAGTTTAAATGCCACTTCAGGCGTAGATGTTGGGCATGAGCCTGATATAAAAATCTTGTGGAATAGTACCGCCCTTTGTCCATGAATACCGGAAGTTTGGTAATCCTAACTTGCATTTGAAGTTACAATCATAGCATTATGTCAGTTGCTGCTGTCCGGGGCACAGTGGTCCAGTCGTTTGCGGGGCACAGTGGTCCATGTACCACTGCCCCGAAATGCACACTGTGTCCCGAAATGAATAGCTGTAAAACTAATGTGAGACAATTCTTTAAAAAATGTGAATTAGGTAGAAAAAAGAGCAAAACTGTGATTTTGACAAACCACCCTCCAAATGAACAGCTGTAAAAAAAAAAGTGAGACAATGATTTTTAAAATGTCAAATTGGTAGAAAAAGGGGCAAAACTGTGATGTTGACACAGTCCTCAAAATGAACAGCTGTAAAAAAAAAAATGTTAGGCAATGGTAATAAACTTCTTGTGTGAATTAGGGGTCCCAATCATTTCCGGACCACTGTGCCCCACCTATCGGGGTACAGTGGACCATTTGCAGGGGGTCGCTTCTAATTTTTTTTAAAGCCAAAAGGATGGCACTGCCTGTGAATATAGTAGTGACTTATATTACCAAGGAGTATCTCCACCATGCCTGAAAATATTGGGTGTGGAGGTATAACAGGTAGGTATATAAAAATTCAAATGTGCAAAAGTGGTCCACTGTGCCCCGGTCTCCCCTACTTATTAACAAAAGTAAGGTTTGAGGCAACTGGTATGATCACTGTTACACTCTCAGTAGGGTTATTTGTTTACCAGTCAGTGCAGCTCCAGTGTAACAGCAGTGAAAACACTGCATTAGTTTATTCCAGTGCAGGTGGAACAGAAGGCATGGCCTAGATACACTGCATTTGCTTATTCCGGTTGTAAGCTCAGGTTCATGCTTGGATTGAATAGTGTGAAGCAGTGTGAAGTTTTCTCAGCTTACCCTGCGACATCACTACACTATCCCTTACCCTACACCTGGCAGTAAACAAATAACCTACTGTGGCGTGTGAACTATGTTCTTCTGGCACCAGTAGCTTGATAAAGAAATGTGTATGTTTTATTACCCGTAGCACGTCATGTAGTCAAAGAGAAGAATGACATTAAGCAGGCAATGGCATTCCTGCAGCAGTGTAACCTGATCAAGATTGAAGATGTCCTTCCATTCTTCCCTGGGTTCATAACAATTGACCACTTCAAAGATGCCATATGTGCTTCACTCCAAGAATACAACCAGCACATACAAGACCTCAAAGAGGAAATGGATCAGGCCACGAAATCAGCTGAGGGAATAAGGCAGGAGATTCAGTCGTTTAGAAGCAGGTTAGTAAATTGGATGTGTGTGTTAAAAATGCAAGGCTGAGGTATTATGTGGAAGGCTATTGTACAGTGTTGGACATTAATCGCGTCGTACTGCTAGCGACATTATTTTCTGATGCACTAGATGTGCAAATCGAAATGATAGAGTACGAGCCGTGCGAAACAGAAGAGGTAGACTTTGGGTGACGTCACCGGCTGGGAGTCAATGGAGAAAAAGGCTTGTCTCCAGCCGGTGACATCACCCTAAGCCTACTATTTCTTTCTCGCATGGCTTGCACTCTATCACTTCGATTTGCACGTCTGCCGCATCGGAATATGTCGCTAACAGTACGCCGAGATTATGTCCAACACTGTACAATTTATTGTACAATATTTGATCGGGATAGATGACTGGATCTTCATACAAAATTCACTAACCCTCATTTTCCCTGTATGGTATAATCTGAGTATGAAAAATTGATAATACGTATTAATAAGGATAACACTTTCTTAGCCACATGGATGTTTCTCAATCCATGCCTTATCTCCACACTCCCAGAGATTATGGATGTTCAGCCTAATGCTAATTTTTTTCTGTAACATTAATATCATTTGCAGGCACACTGTTGTGAAGGGCCAGGATAAATGCAGTGTGTGCAGCTATCCATTACTGAGTCGTGCCTTTTACGTGTTTCCGTGTGGGCATCGCTTTCACTCAGACTGCTTGGTTGATGAACTGATGCCCCACCTCACACCCTCCAGGAAGAAAAGATTGACAGATTTGCAGGTAAATATCTAACTCCTTGTGAAAAAGTCAAAGTAAACAAAATCATGAGTCTCTCTCTCTCTCGGTCTTCCATATTGCTGCACAAGAAATAATTAGCATCAAGACCTCTGTAATTCAGTTGCTTTTTATGATAATGCCTCTGATCTAAAAGTGCAGCCAATAGTCCTGTACACAGAAAGGATTGTTATTGAATATTGACTTTACTCTTCCCCCAGCAACAACTAGCATCAATGGCTGGTAAGGAAGAAACTGCATCTCAGAGTTCCATGCTGGTGAGCACCAGAGAGCAGGTGAAGGCAGACATTGATGACATTGTTGCATCCGAGTGCCTTTATTGTGGGGATCTAATGATCCGCTCACTGGACCTGCCCTTCGTGAAGGATTTTGACCGTGTATTGAAGGAGTGGGAGTGAAGGCAGTCTGTTTTCTCATTTCTTTCAAACAACCTGGACTCTTGCCCAGCCAACAATAATAAACTCTGGCAGGAAGCAGCCGAGACGCATTTTCTGAAAAGGGAAGTCCTTTTTGAACTCGCCCAAAGCAGGCTTCTGGGGCTTTGCCTTTATAAACACAAGTTGCCATAAAGGTGTGATGCTTGCAAAATTTCTGAGCATTTGTAAAGCACCAATTTCAGCACAGTCATACTGTATTTTGATCCTGAGGGCTTTGACCGATTGCATCAACATTAACATTGATGTAAATTAACTGGCATTTTCAATGGTCCTGAATACTTGTATCCATTTATTTATCATTGTGAGGAAATGTTTGTGTTACGCTAAGTGGAACCTTTTTTCACTCATGCATTATACGAGTATAACTACTCTCTTTGTAGGAAAATAAAGCCACAATAAAATTAATATCATGCCCTTTTGGGTGAAGGTGCTAAATTCTGTGTATTGCAGGGAAGGGAGATGGGCAAGGTCTCGACTCTGAGATAAAAGTTGTCAATAGCAATTTGCTGCAATCAATCAATTTTAAGGTTTCTGAGGTACAGTAGGAAATGGTGCAAATTAAAATCAAGGAGTAACTTCTGCACTATTTATTACTGACAATGACAATTACAAGTTACATTAACTCAGTGCAATGAACACGGCTTATCCACAATTCTGACACCATGTCATTATACCTGCAAAATATCCAGGAGACCTCTGGCACTTCTTTTGCTGCTGATGAGTATCACAGGTTACAGAAATTGGGGAGAAATGAAAAACAAAGTCATGACAACCTTCAGCATTTCACCTGCTGTGGTGGAAAGCAGGTGCAGTTCATTTTTAAGCGGGGCTAATAAATGCTGGTGCAGCAGTCCAAACAAAAAAGGGGCAACAGAGTATAAATAGTTAAGAGGCAGCTCTGTCCTACACAACAAAATGAGAGATCAAGTCCTGGCAATACAGCAAAATTGTCTCTCTCCCACACTGCGTTCAGAAAAAGTCAAATGTATCTGAGGTGGACTTGTACTCACTCCCCCTTGCATTCTCACTTCTTGACCTTTTTCTTCTTTTCCTTCTTTGCTTCTTTGGTCGTCTTTGGTTCCTCCACTGCTTTAGTTTCCTCTGGAGATGCTTCAGGTTGGGCCAAAGGCGCCTGAGGGACCTCCATGTGCTGTTCAACTGGAGGCGCCCCATCTGCAGCCATGACAATGGGAGGTGCTCCATCTGCAGCCATGACAATAGGCTGCCCAGGATTTGCAACAATCACTTCATCCTCCATCTTAGCTTCCTCTTCCTTCTTAATCTCTACCTCCTCCTGTGGGTCTTCTTCCTTCTTAGCCTGAACCTCAGATTCCTGGTCACCAGTGGCACCATTCACTGCTTCTCCTGAGACATTGGAAGAGTCAGCAGGGGCCATTTCCACACTAGGCTGTGCCTCCAATCCCTCCACCTTTCCCGGGGGTACCTCAACAGTGGCTTGTGCAGCCTCTGTAGTTTCCTCCATTGGTGCCTCTGCAGCGGATTCCTGCTTCTTCCCAGTAGCTCTGGCTTCAAGCAGGCTGATGCACCTGTTGACACTCCGAATGGTATTTCTCCTTGCCTGGCGGACATCATCCCTTCCTTCAGTGTCAATGTTGTCCAGCTTCAGGAGGTCACGAGTCAACATCTCATCCAGGAACATGAAAGTCTTATCCTTTCGCCCTGTTCCGAGTGGGTGCTGCTCAACCTGTGAGAGAAAATTTCCCATGTTGAATCCTACTGAATGGGAATGTTTTGTGTCACAACAATTACTCTTAACAATGTGTAAGTACTCTGATCTTATGAGGCTTAATTTAAATCGATTATAAACCTGTCTTCCTCAGGTTGGCAAGAGTGACTTGTGTAAGTAGGAACTGGATCTTGGATCGTAACAGCTATCACGCACATTCCGTGAACTGACCTGTGTCATGAGACTTTCAATATCTTTCTGCACTGCCTCCACCTGGACCATGGGGTCCACCTTGGCTTTTCGAGGTGGTGGTGATGGCTCCTTGAATTCATCATCTGAAGGCGATGGTGGTGCCTGCTGATTCTGTTGCTGCTGCTGTTGTTGTGGTGGTGGTGGTGGTGGTGGTGGCGGTGGCGAATGCTGCTGCTGGGGTGCAGCTGCAGGCCTCGGTGACTGAGCCCTCGGGGAATTTGCCCTAGGGGGTGGCTGAGGTGCCTGAGGGAATGCTGGTTGCTGCCACTGTGGCTGTTGTTGCCACTGAGACTGAGGCTGCTGTGGCTGCTGCTGCCACTGTGGTTGATGGGGTTGCTGCCACTGTGATTGGGGTGGCTGCTGCCGTTGTGGCTGTTGCTTCTGCTGCCAATGTTGCTGTTGAGAGAAGGGATCTGGTGGTGGCTGCTGTTGGAACGTGGGATTCCTTGGAGAATGTGGCCTCTGCTGGGGTGGGGGAGGTGTCTGGTACTGAGGTGGTGGCTGGAAGTTAGGAACCTGAAAATTATGTCAACATGATTACATTATTAGCTAGTAAAAGACACCACCCTGGCAACCAGCTGGTAAAAAGTAATTGAAACAGGACTGATTATTATGAATAGAAACAACACATCATGAAGATTAATAGTCTTAAGTTGGGCATTGGATGTATTTTGCATTAACTGCCTGCATAGAAAACCACATGTGAATGTGCAAATTTAACATGCACAAAGGAGTCAGAATTTTGTATTAATTGTCCATTGAACAACATGTGAAGGCATCAGTAATTAATAAAATTCAAAACTACACCAAAAGACACCACCAAGACCCCTTTTCAATTAAGTGAATGAGGAACTTCATGAGATGCACTTTGAACATGGACAGAACAGTATAACTTGTGTGTCCAACCTTTCAAATTAGCCCCAGGAATCCACTAATCCACTATTTCAAATTAGACATAAGTATGCCACTACCAATGAAGTGCATTTCCTAAGCATGTCTCAAAGGCCACTGTGATCATCAGCAACACATGGGAAATAAATCGGTCATGGAAACTCCCTCTAGAGAGCTTTAGTTTTTAATTCCAAATGTATAGTCAATGAAATAATTTATCCACGAGTTGTGCACCCTTGTAGAGCTACAAATCGAGTTTTTATACACAGAGGACACTTCAAAGTAACCTTCACCAATTCCTCACAGTGAGTGTGCAAATGGTGAGTTACTTGGAGTAAGCTTGGGCAAACGCTTGACGGTCACTTGACTCACCTCTGGTGGGAAGGTCGACTGCTGCTGAGGCGGGGGGTCTTTAGGATACACTGGATCACTCCGACCTTCCACAAATATTGGGATATGCCTGATGTGACCACCAGCTCCCTGCTGCTGCTGGTTTGCTTGCGCCTGCGGCTTTGGAGGCGGTATGGGTGGTTTCCCTGATTGTGAGGTAGGGCCATTCTCACTTGGGAGATACTCTGGTTGCACTGGGTTGATCTCTATTTTGGAAACAAATCTCTTTGGAGGCTGCTGGGCTTCCTCTGGCTGCTGGGCACTGTTTTCTTCTGTGGGGCACTGGGGAGGAGCCGAAGAAGCGCGGTTTGCCCGGCCATCACCTTGCTGGCCCAGGAGAGAAGAGTTAGGGGCAGTGGCACTCCTAGCCAGCTGCTCTGGAGGGGGCTGGTAGTGATTGGGAGAGCCAGGGGCAGGTCCAGGCCCAGGGTGGACCTGAGAGTGAACTGGTGGGTGCTCTTGCAAGTTTTCACCAGTTGGTGGCTGATGTGGACCTCCCCGGGCATCAAACTGGGGCTGTTGCTGTTGTTGTTGGGGCATTCCTCCTTCGTCTCCAGCATAGAATCCTCCAAATGGACTCCTGGAGGACCCAGGTCTATCCCGGAATGGCCTGGGGAATCCAGACCTACCAATGCTGTTGTAATGCCTCTTAATGGCATCTTCAAATTCATCTGGCCAATCCTCCCTCACGCGATCTGGAAATCTTCCAGCTGCTCTTGTCCCAAAATCCCAGTCAGTGGGGAAGTCATCCATCATCCCAGCCTACAAATGAAGTTCAAATTTTAATCATACATATACAAATTTGTCGACAGTAGTACAAATAATAAGTCGGTCGTCCGTTCCCAGCTGCACTGTGGCAATGTTATTCAACAACTGAAACATGCCACACCTCGAACCAACACGGTCATAAGGCATATAAGGCGATCTACGTCCTAAGTCCATAAATTCATATTTTTAATTGCATTGCTGCTCAGGTCGGCAGCGTCATCCAGAGGCTCTCGCAGGCTCTGGGCACGATCCAATGTAAACAATTCGGAGGTTGCGCATGACGCAAATAATTGCTTCCCACGCAACACATATACATGCATCCCAGGTTTCACCTGCAGTACTCCGTAGGGACTCGAAACAACCCTTGCGTGAAGAACGCCTACAAATTAGACCAAGCCTTAGGGAGAGATACAGGACTTCACATTCCAGCTGTATCAACGAAGATTGAGGTGAAAGAGGGGACTTTGAGCCAGGCATGTTAAGTGCCACGAAGGAAAAACACCTGATTACCAGCCGGCTTTCTTAGGAATGGCACTTGGAAGTGTCATGTTGATGCAAGGTGGGCGAGGGTACCACGTTGCTTCCCACGCGCATGACCTCACACCTTGCGACACCCATTTACGGATATATCAGCAAATGAATGACTCTTATCATTTTCGTCACGTAAGACTGTATTCCTGGTACTGTTATGCCATAATGTACTGTTATAATAGGGGCTGTCATGTTTTGAAGGTCTTTCCTCAAACCGACCTGACTTGATCACATGCTTCAATAGCACAAAGTCAGTTCCTGTATTGTCAAATCTCCCACATTCGTCGAAGGGCGGATACTGGGAATACTGGGAAACTGTCCACAAGTGTCTAGTTCAAGCAGGTGAATGATAAGTTATGGGTTACTTACCCCAGCAACCAAATAACCAATGCAAAGAGAAGCAGCACTCATGACACGTCATAGTCGCTCAATTTCTTTTCTTTCAACTGGTTTTGGGAATAAACAATCAATTACGTCATCCCCTACTCTTGAGTGCAGTGCACCATCTCATAAAAATATTATTATAAGGTATCGCCTCAATATTTGAAGGTTACTGGTAAGTTCCTC
Source organism: Catajapyx aquilonaris (assembly GCA_000934665.2). NCBI lineage: Eukaryota > Metazoa > Arthropoda > Diplura > Dicellurata > Japygidae > Catajapyx > Catajapyx aquilonaris. The sequence goes on from KZ538119.1 coordinate 41,430, forward strand.
AATAATAATCAGCTTACGACACTAGAGTGACAAACTGACTAACTTATGTGCGAGCACCGCAAATCCTTCTCTTTGCGTTATAAAGGTCCACGATACTTAAAACGTGACCGCCACGGTGCTTGCTGCCTGAGTGACAGTAATTCTGGGAAGCACCTTGGCCCCATTTCCTCTTTTCGTTCCACTCCCCTGCACTTACAAGGGCATACACATACCGCACCATTATTATGCCTTCTGTGCGGAATTCACATGGATCAGCAGCTCACTTATTTAACCTCATCTCTCAAAATACGTCCCAATTGGTGAAAACCAATTCGCACCTATTGGCCATGATTTCAGACAAAGTAATCCCCCGAAGACAAACTGGCTCTCCGAAGGGCACTCCCTGTGTGGTTGACCTCAGAGGCGGCGTCCGAGTGCTTTATATGGGCATGGTGTAAGGATTACGTGTTGGTTGGCCCACATGCAACGTCCAGGTGACGCGCCCCCCTCACCCTCCCCCATAACCTGCAAAACTGCTGACCTCCTCAATGACCGTCACGACTCTGGCCTAAGGGCACTTACGTAACCTTCGACCACCAAGACGCAAAAAAGGGAGGAAGGGTGGACCGAAAGGGCTGAAGAAGCCAACAGGGAGGAGACCCTCTTTTACCCAAAGGATCTTACATAACTCTCCCTATCCGCGCAGTACACCCAAACCCGACCAAAAACCATGTCAAAAAATGGTACGCACCCCTTGAGCCGAAGCTACATCCTGCGGCATAAAACCCGCGAATTCCATCCTGGGATCCAGATCTGTCCTCCTAACTGTCAAAAACCTTCACGAATGTATACAGTACACCCGCAAATGCACCTGTGTCAACCTGTGGCAAGTCACTGGGCTCCTTCGGCCCTGAGCAACCAGTATTTATAGAGGTTGGTGCAAAGAAGCTGCGCGGTGAAAGGAACCAACCAGCACATGGAAAATCGCACCCACGCGCTCACCTACTCTCTCAAGAGACCGGCCTATGATGCCGAACAGCGCTCCGACCTAGCACGTAGACGCGCCGTACACGTCACAGCATGTAGGATGAATCACGCTCTCAAAAGGCATCGCTTATATGGAAACCACATGACATTCCAGGCTATTCTCCACGCTTCTATAGAAACATGTTTAAAAATGTGCATTCGGCAAATACTGTGCGTGACGTGGTCAGCACTATTATTGTGAAGCGGAAACTCCCTATTATTTCTGATGCTGTAAGACAAGTGGCCGTACCAGCTGCATCCCTGCCCTCCACCCAATTAGATGGACCGTGCCCTCTCTCCCTGAAGCGAATCTTCGAGGGTCCTGGCGACTCATTCCCGATTTAGCTCCTTGGCTGGGAGAGAAGATGACGAAACTGGTGGAATGTTGCTTTGCTTTATTTCTTGGCCGTCTTGGCCAGGCAGGATGCCAGTACATGCGCCTTCAAAACTACATTTCGCATAGGTCCCACCGATATATACTGACACCCACCGACATACGCGGGAGGTGTCGTGCTTGCAGGGCGTGTGTTAGGACATGTTCCCCAGCTAATTACCTCGCCTGCACGCGACGACACGGACTGTTTACCAACCCAAAGTTGTATTCATTCAACCATTCTCTCGACTTCAATCCGGTCGACTTACGTAGTCTGTCATCTCCGTATCCCGTATCAGATTCATGCCAAAAAATGCTGCTAAGAATTCGGTGTGCGGCATGCTGTCCAAGAATTCCATGAATACTCCTCTATAATACTCGTACAGAACCCCCTGCCAAATAGTTTACTGGCCTCAAATATTATATTTAACTGCGCTGGAGCAATTTCTCGGCATTGTGTGACTCTATCAGCAAGTCTCTTAATGGGTGATTCCAGAGCTGTAATGGCAGGAAAAGCCTCGCTCGAAGGCTACCCTATACAGTGCGATTTAATGTTTCTTCCCACAGTACTCCTCAGTCGGTCAGCAGCTACTTCCCTCAATATTGTGTTAACCTAGTATGCACCACCGACAACCGCTATGCGGTACAGAAAATCCATACTGTAAGAGGTGCAAAGCCGTATTTCCGGAAGAACAATAGTATGTGCCGTGATTTTGAATGCAATAGTTTCCCAGTTGGGTTACCGTAAGTGGTACGAACATTTCAATTGCCCACTTTCTTGTGCCTAATTAGGTGTCGAGTTTGACTTGGAATAAATGATGCTTGAACTGACGTCGCTGTCAGGGGAAGTGGGATACAGCTAAGTAGGCAACGTGGCATTTCCTTTTAATTGACCTCCTTCATGGAGTCGGTTGGCTTCGATTATGTTTCTTCTCCTCACGCCCACAACTTGGGCCCAGGCAAAATACTTGGCAACTGACACCCTTGCTGTCCTCAATAAACCTATAGCTTCCACCATTGCCTTATTGCACAAAAATCCACCTACTTAACGCTTTTGAAAAAGAAAAAAAAATCTACCCGTGCCAATCGGCTGGAGGGGAAATTAAAGTAGGTCTTCTATGTTACTGTCTGAAACAACTAAAATAACACGTATTTGCACACATTCCCAGCTCTGTAATGGCTCAAACCATCCTCAATTCTTTTGAATGATTGCCAGGACATTAAAAATATACTCTTCGCCTACATTACTGAAGGAAACCGGTATCTCTACGAGGCCAAATGAAACACTGCACGATGAAAGGCCGCTCCAGATAAGTCCCCGAAGATTGATGAGAAATGAAACGCTTCCGACTTCTTGCGATCACTGATGTCTGATCGCAATATTATTATAATAATAATAATTCATACCCCGTTATCAGCCTATCGGCTTTTTAGGGGGGAAGTTTTGTTTTGCCTGGAACTCTTTGCTTTCATTTTACTGCGCTTTTTGGGATAGGATAGGGACGCAAGGAAGCGGCTGTGGCCTATTAATTACGGAAGCAACTCCGGAATTTTCCTGGAAGGACCGTGGGAAACCACAGAAAACCACGGTCAGAGTTGCCGGCCCCGGGATTCGAACCCAGGACCTCCCGATTAGCAGTCGGACGCCTTATCCACTATGCCAACCTGCTTCGGTGATCGCAATATTATTATCAGTTCCTTAATAGACTGGCTGAATTGTTCAGCAAATGTTTACAAATAAAAATATAATGACCTGCTGAACAACCTTTCCTGGCATTTCGACCTCATTCTGCTTACACAAGATCAACGCCGGGTCGTGATCCAAAGTGTGAAAGGTCTCGCTTTAATTATACAGCCCCCTTTGTTTCTCAGGCTCCCCAACACTTGACATTTCCAGAGCGCCATTCGTAAAATCACTTATCTACTCAACTTTCACCCAGTGCATTTCATGCTTTCGCTTCACCACACATTCCACACCATGCAGCATCACTATTATTACCCTATTACTCTACGATCCGAAAATTTGAGCCGTTAGAAAAAGGGCATGCCCTTTCGTTCCTTGGCACGCAACCAGATGCAATATAAAATATGCCATGGCACATAAAGTTCAGAAGTCCTACGCTTATTCTAACCTGTCAGCTTTGAAATGACGGTGCATGTACCGCGGTCTGGCCCATGGATCCTCCCTGGCAACCTTTTACGTTCACATCAGAGCATCATCATTCACGTGATGCCTTAAAGTGGGTGGGAAATCCCAGCTTCCCCCGCTCAAAGTTATATTTGAAGTCGTTATTTTGGAGACGGCCATTGCGGCTACAACCCGAGGCGAATGACACTCATGCGATACCGCTGGATGGCCTACTACGTCATACCCGGAATTGTCTTTCTCAAAGAGCTAATTCGGATACCCACGCCGGCTGTCTCCTATCCAGTATCGCTGTCTTGTATCTCCGTAGTGAAAGCACGCGTTCGGTTTACAAAGTGGAAAGATTAATCTGTCTGAGAAATGAGGGGGCGGTAATGCAAAAAAATAAACGAAGTACCGGTGTATTGTCAAGAATGAATACTCAAGACCTGTAATTGCATTCCTGCAACAACATTTTCGCAACACCACAGCATCTGTGCCAATGTGTAGTGTACCAACTCTTACGCCAAGTTTGACTTCTGTGTGCCTTTGTCACATCCATTTACTGTTTGTTTATTGCGCAAAAGGCGCGCTTGTTCCAAGTACTTCCAACAGGGGCATTGTATATTTTTAGGGACCCAGACATAATTTTCTGCATAATTTTGATTAAATTTGCACTAGTTACAACCCAACACCTGCTTTAGATTTGGATCACGACCAGCACATACCTATATACAATGTACAGTATACTGTGCACCCAAACCATAATGCATGTTATGTCGAACCCTCAATCCTTTTTTTAAATTTAGAATTTCCGTCCCAAATTCCCCGAAATCCATAAATCTGAATACACTTCCACCACAGATCTATCGCAACTTCCAAGACCCCATTCAAAAGCCATTTCCCATCGCAAAAACAGGTTAGCCTACTTTCTGTTTGGCCCGGTTTGGCCCAACAAACACTGCGTGGGCCAAACCATTTCAAATAGGTCCAGGGTAGGACAGCTCAAACAAATATGAATCTATCTCGCCCCTGAAATGGAAGCTTGCACTACTGGATGCCACCAGTATGTAGGACTCTGCGTGATTTTCTGTCTCACCCCAACCAGAAGATCAATTGGTGGTACCAAGGAGGACCGAGCTGTCAAGTGTCAACCCAATTGTTTTTTTTAAAAAAAGCAGATCCACTAAGGTCTCAGCACGTCCTTCTAAAGGACGTCTGGGCAGTTACTATAGTTACCCAAGGTGCGAGAGTTCCTGAACGGCGCAATAACATGTAGGTAAGCTCATATATGGGCATTGCAGTACACACGTGCCTTATAACTGCTTGCAAGGCCACGAGAACAACCAACTCATGTACATAACACGTCATGCAAATTAGCATGAAAATTGAGCCACTCATTGGCGATGCTATGCAGTCATGCATGCAATATATTACGTAAAGAAAATCGGTACACTCTGGGTCAAACACGGTTTGATAGTGATGAATCATGAACCAGAACAGCTCCCATTCGTTTGCCAATTTGTTCCATCCGCTCCTCGTTTTCTCTGGCGTCAGGAGATTGGGTTATTGCCACACTATAAATCAGATGATGGCCAGGCTCGGCCCATAATAAGGTGGTTCAAATTTTTATTAATAGCGGAATAGCAGTCAAGCGCTCTAATTAGTGCTCAGCAGAAAGGAACATCGTAATGATGTTATGCAATTTTAATTTCGTGCAACTACATCAGAAATTAATTTATTCCGAAGGGCGCAAATAATTACGGCGGAAAGGTTTAACGCGCACAAGGATTACACGGAATGAACTCAATTTTTAGTCGTGGTTCTTTCGCCATAATATGAACGTGACTCTCACATTTCGACGAGGTAAGCCATGAATATGTTTGGACATTTCAATTAATAAATGCCGGCATTTTGTTGTGTATGACTCACGGGCAAGGTGACCTTCCCGCCAGTTTTGTCTCCGGATTAACCGGACGTGAGAAAGAGAAATCAATATTAAGGCTCCAATTCATCGCAATGTCACGTGAGCAAGTACAGACACGGAATAACGCCATACATCTCCCGTCTGACATATTTTTTTTTGCAGGTCAAGTACAGCATGATTCAATAAGTCTAGTTAGTTACAAATATCCCAACGAATGCCGGAAGATGTCTGACTCATACTCTTTTTTTATTTAATGAAATGGTATGATATGACAATAAATGATTTGCTAATGGCTACCTGATGGCTACACTGGCTTGCGTAATTATTTTGTCAGTCATTCTATAAAGATGACCAAATAAGTTTGTGCTCACCCTTTGGAAGGAGGGTGTCCTGGCGGATGATGAGGATGAGAAGGCGCTGGGTCCGAAGAACATGTCCTTTTCCTTCTGGACCCTCTCCCGAAAATCCTTGAGTATCTCGTCACTGCTCTTTCCTCTCAGCCTGTCCGACAGACGCGACGACGACGACGGCTTACCTTCGAACGACATAATGTGCTCCTGCCCACGCGACTGGCTTTATAGGTAAGCTTTATAGGTAAGCTATTGCTCCTCCCCTCCCACGCGCGCACTGGCCGCACCGACCACCTGACCCCGGGGCCTGCCTCGAGGCAACTGGAACCCGCTGGAAACTTCCCGAATTTACCCCGGCAGTTCGGACGGACTCCCGGCAGGTGGCGGGCCAATTGCGCACACATCGGAGTCCGGCACGTGTCGCGCCATCTCTTGCCACCGACCACAACTAGAGGAACTGACAATAAAAATATTTAGCGACAAAACAAGCGTAATTACTTTATCAATTGAAAGTGTTGCTGGTGCATGATCGCAATTAGACTTGTGCGTGTGTTGTGGGTGGGATGTGACGTCGGTGACGTCACTCTCTTGGTCTGATTGGGCCCGGAAAGGACCGTCCTTCCCTCTGCCAAAAGGGCCCGATCTGAGGCCCACTCTTTCGGCGGCCGTGGCGACGGTTCATCGCTGCCTGGGAGCTGGACAAGGTAATATTTGCACTGGTTGTGGTCCGGTGGCTGTGGGCGAACCCTACCTTCCGGCCCGAAGTGCCTCTTGCCCCGGGCTGGGTCTACGATTGCTCGCTGTGGGCGGCCGTAGGTGCGACGACCTACTTTTGAGGTCAAATAGAGTTGGGTGTATTTATTGCGGGGTATTCGTGCATGATGGCGGCGCATCTCGGGCCTATTTGGTGCGGGGCTAGTCTGATGGGTGCGGGTTGCCTGGTTGTGCAGCATGCCCATCATCCGTACGGGGAAGGTACGGTGCTCGAGGGTACTCTTGGTGCTGGGCAACTGCATTTTATTGTCTGATTGAGGGTTGCCAATCTGCGGGGAAGGCCAGGGGTGCCAACATGGGGAGGTTTGCCAGTCGGCACATGTGGTCTTCAGGATGGACGAATTTTAAAAGTGTTACAAGACCGGTGGTATCAGTGGTAAAATCTCCCAGTGTGAATTTTAAAACGATGTTACACATAATTGGAGATTTTTAAAATTTGATTTGCATAATAATATGGATTCTAACATGAACCATGGGTGTCTGCGCTTGTTATTGATTCAGCCAGATAGTGATACTGGGGGCATCGCAACCCTTTAGTTCCTACATGTAGTTTAATTAGTGAAACTCGTGCGTCGTGCCTGATGTGATGCCAGTCCTAGTCTCTGCTGAATAATTTAAAAGCATCACATTTTTTTCTGAGATGTACATGAAAATGAATGCTGCAGTAGCTTCATGATGACTTGGGTCAGTCAACTTGAGACTCCGCCTGACAGTTTTTGAAAGCATAGCCCTTTCATACGCTCTGCAATGCAGCTAAATCCATATGCCTAATAGTCAGAGAAATAGAAATAGAGTAATGAATTGGTGGGGAGTGGGGACATAGACTTGCCTGGCATGATTTACAGGTCCAGAGCAAGGTGGTCCAGAGTTATGTGGCTAGTGTACATGGTTAATGGCACATTTTGGCAATGACAACATATACAGAATACAGGGTGATTCAGTACCACTTCCCAAGTTCACAGTCCAAGAGCAGGGAGCATATACTACATGTAGTATATGCTCCCTGCCAAGAGGATGAAAGGGGAGCTGTTATAGATTGTTCACCCCCAGCAACGAGTTTAAAAAGAAGCAACAATATTACTGCCACATTCATTTGTTACAGTTGAAGCCTAAAACTTTTCCCATACCAAGTTTCCAAACCCCAAGTCTGGGTGCTAATGCGGGTATTGTACAAAAGTATTGCATCATTTGGAGTTTCAAAACCTGATGTGCCCATGCACTCCCAACAGAATGTGACTAGGGCATCCCTACCTACTACCATTGGTACCGTACATCAAAACTACATCCTATAATTGCCCCCTAATTGCCCCATGTACCAGCTGCCATAAAATACATGGGTTGTTTCATAAGTCATTGCATGTATTTTTTAATTAAAAAATGGTAACACATACAGAGATGAACTTTGCTAAATTTCGAAGCTCCGGTGATTACAATTTTATCTGGCATATGGATGTCGCCCATATCGCAAGGAGGCAGGGAAACAAAAGGTGATCGTGACCCCCGCACAGCACCATCACCTGAAGACAGCTCCAGCCTGACGTGCTTGGAGCTGTTGGACGTTGCATGTGGGACACCCGGAGATGGACAACATTGGAGCTTGCTTTTGAGTGTGAGACAAGTCACACTACTATGCTTAGGACACTGAAAGAGGAAGTTGCCATCCTCACTGGTTCTTCACCACCTCTTTGAGGTGCAACAGTGCCACCATTTTGCCTTCCGCTTGCACCGGTGATAGTGCTCTGACTTGTCCCACACTCGAAAGCAAGCTGTCCATCTCCAAGTGTCCAGCATGCAGCGTCCAACAGCTCCAAGTGCGTCAGGCTCGGGCCATCTTAGGGCGATGGTGCAGTTGGGGGGTCGTGATCCCCTTATTTCCCTACCTCCCATGCAATACGGGCGACATCTATATGCCAGATCAAATTGTAATCGCCGGAGCTTCAAAACTCAGCAAAGGCCATCTCTGTATGTGTTAGCATTTTTGAATAAAAAAATACGTGCAATGACTTATGAAACAACCCACGTAATTCACTCTCTGGGTTGCCAAATGTTTATGCCTGGTTTACACTGGCCACCTACCACAGGGTTAGGAACCAAACCTCAAAAATTTTGATGGGTTCTAGCAAAAGCTGAGATTGAAATCTGAGTTGGTCCAACACTCGAACAAAACTCATGGTTGCCAGCAACAGCCGCGATGGTACAGCTGGCCCTAAGTGATTGCATTTGAGTTTGGACAGTATGGGATAGGAGTAAGATAAGATGGAGGGCCAGGACTCCCATCAGATATGACTTGAGTGTACAATCAGGTGACAACTGCATGTTTAAAGGTATGAATTGCGGGGAGGCGTGGTGTCCAAGCCATTAACGGCTCGGCTTGCTGAGCAGACGGTCCTGCGTTCAATGGCAACCTAACATCCTGGAGGACTACACATGACCTGTTTACCAACATTGCACTGGCACCCATGTCCCCTACCCAAAATTCCTATCCCTACCATACGTCCTTGATTCCTTGCACTGGAGACTGAAGATAAAGGTGTATACAGAAAACTGATGGTGGTGTGCCACCCCCCAATAAGGGCATTGTTCTCGATCACGTGGTAAAATAAATAAATAAATTTTAAAAAAGTATTAATTTCAGGGAAAATGTGTTTGAATCTTGTTGAATCTGGCAGAGAAATGAAAATCAGAATATTCGACCCATACATTGCATGTAATTTAGCAGAGCAGTTACATCAGGTGCCATGTAATAGTGCTGCATTAATCTACAAATAGGCCTCATGAAAACCAGTAAAAGAAAAATATTTGAAAAATATTTTAATTCTGATCTGAATTCCAAAATCTTTTGCATAAAAGTTGCATACAAATTTAAGACATGATGAGAAAATTTCGTCATTATTTTATCGACAGCTTTGGATCTCCCATGTTTAATTTATTAAAATTACTATGCAGAGAGCTGCATGCCAGGATAAAGTGAGCTCAACAAGAGAGCTGGATTACCCTGGGGAAGCAGCTATAGCCATAAAAATTACACCACTTCATAATGAAGTGGTGTAATTTTTATGGTAATTTCATCCCTTTAAAATTATTTGATATATTAACTTTAAATGCTATTCAATGCCTACAAATTCCGTTTGTGGAGTAGTGCCCTCCCTTGGGAACCCCCCCCCCCCCCCACAGAGGCCCAGGGTCCTATCACAGGGCATTAAAAACAAAACAAACCAACAAAACTCATACTCATGTGATCATTAAACCTCGAGAATACTGGGGGAAGGGTATGTTGTTGCAAGTTACAAAGTGATTAACAGGAGCCCAGAGCCCTTGCATTTGGCTGATGACTGAACGTATACAGGGCAATACTTTAGTACATGCATTTGACCCCTCAGAAGAAGAGTGATGTAGTTTTCATTTGGCATAGCTTTTGCTGGAAAAATGTAGGCAAAACCCAACTCTATACTGGCATATTCTACCTTCTAATGCCATGCTGGAATATCCTGAATGTGTGCATTCTCTGTAATCTCGTCACTTCTGTTTTTAGCAGCTGTTTTCCAGATAATTTGGTGCATCTTTTTGGCAGATTGGAAACCAGTGCTATAAAGTTTTATCAATCCTGTATTAAAAATATTGTGGCCACTTCTCTGATGTACACAAAGTGTACCATAATGCAGGTCCATTCGAGGTGAACTGAAGTTCATTTATAGTTGAAGAAATTTACTGATGTCTAGTGTGACAGAGGTTGAAGACTGCCTCAGTGACATCATCCACTTATGCCTTGAGCAGATTGTACAGGGCTTCTCATCCCACCCCGGTGCAGTGGTTTGGCTTTTTTATTTTAAATACTTCAGATTGTCTGCCAAATATGCCTGCAGATTCTGCATAAACAGTTTCAGGGACTATTGGGCCCAGTAATGAAAAGATCCATGAAGCCAATGTAACTTCATATACAGGGTGTATACAAATAAACCTGCCAATATGATATGGGTGGTAGTGGATGCATATGGAAGAAGCATGACATGTGTCCGAAAGGCTGGCGTCGATCCATTTTGGAGATGTCTATGCTTCAACAACGACCATGTGCATCCTGACAAGTAGAAATACCCCCATGCATGCTTGCATTGTTGATTTCCTGGGCCAGGGGCTCGCATTCCCAGACAGCTGCTCAACTGCCTGACTTCATCCTGACTGCCTGACTTCCGCAACCAGCGATGCAGGCATGCATGGAGGTATTCATACTTGTCAGGATAGTCATCGTCTACGTAGTCACCGATCATTCGGATCCTCACCATGCTTCTTCCATACGTACCCCCTACTACCCATACCATTTTGGAATATTTATTCGCATACACCCTGTATTTAGCAAATAAAATGACAATGCCACTTGCTTATTGTGGCATCACTGGCTGTCTCCACTCCTGAAGAGCCATTTGCAGCAGATGGTAAATTTTTCCAGTCTTTGATATCCCTCAGAAAAACTGATAGCACCACCAGAATCAAGATTTTGTGAGATTTTGAGAGACCAACTTGCAAATCAAGTACATTACCCCATTAAAGTTTTATGGTGTTCTAATTTAATATTATGTAGACCAGTGCATCTGTAATTAACATTCAACTCTCTCATTTTAGGCACTCCTGAAGCAAGCCTGAAAGCTTCCACTATGTCTCCTCCCAGCCTTCTCTGCTCAGTGTGCACATCTCCACAAGAGTCAGTTGCAAAACTCCACTTCCATCAAATTTGTACTCACAATTCAGAGGAACTCTCTTTGGCCCTGTTGAGCTTAAGGGGTCTAACCAACAGAAATGCCATATGTGGTCAGGGTGGAAGTTCGAATGCAGAAGAAAACAGGCTCATAATTGCAGGACTCACCAAATATCCACACTTTATATGTGACGAGGAAGAAGACGACAACAACTATGATGAAGATGCTGATTGTGACACCAGCAGTGAGGTAGAAGTATGTGAAGATGGCAGAAAGAAGAAAAAGAAGTGGAGGAAAAGGAAGAGTGGAAGTAGGAGTAATGAATCCAGTGAGGATGAAGATCCCTGTCCTAGCCGTGTTCAGGCACTCAAGGAACATGAAGCTGATAGTGCTGAAGTTTATGGCAAAAATGACAGTGGAAAAAATACAAAAAGGGTCCGTGAGAAAGGCGAGGGATCCAGTGTCACAAAACATGGCAATCCTTCTGCCTCATGTGACAACAGCGTAATAGCTAATGGCAGTGATACTGAGGATATTGAAGTTGATGTCACTAATACTGATGATGATGATGATGATGATGTCATGGGAATTTATGCTTCCCGAGAAATTATTGAAAAGGATCTCTCTCTAGAAATAGTCAAACCAGAAGTGACTCCCAAGTCAAACAAGAAAAGGCATACAGAAATGACAAGATCTCCAGATGAAAACACCACCCTCTACATGACCTGCCAGAGTGAGACTGAGCCTGGTAACTAATGTGTACTTAGCATAGAAATTGAGCCCATACACCTTAATTGTTAGAAATACATGCGAATTTTGTTGCCAATTTTATGCTGGGCTGGTGAGTGGGAATGTTCATCTCTTGAGTGTTTGGGTAAATGTGTATAAAATAATTAACATAGCTATTCAGATGCTTTGCGTATGCATGCAGATTATTAGCTGATTTTCTTTTTACATCTATACATCTGTTAAATGATGTTCAGTGGATGACAATGATGAACTATTATTCATGTTAGCTTTACTATAAAATAATAGCTTGTATATGTTTGTTGAAGTCTCGATTTAAAATTGCAACTGTCCATGTAAACATAAACCTAGAGGCCATAGGGCTTTCACCACTTTTGCCCACAAGAGTTGGTACTGAAGAATAGAAAAGCTATCCATGACGTTCCCGAAGGGGAGAAAAAAAAAAAATCCACGTCTGCCTTGAACAAAGCAAAGCATTTCTTAGTTTGAATTGTTTAGATACACTTACTCATTTGACAGTTGCAATTTTGCAGATATATCTGGCAGTTAATCAGGGAGGAAAATGGTGTTACGCTGATTTTAATCATAATGGTTCTAATTTACAAATGACAAAACACATGACATGATGCCAGTCTCAGGCATTATGAGATTTCATTCTGAGTTGGCCTGGTTTGATATCAACATGAATTTCATTGTAGTTCTTAATAACTCTCTGACGAGGCATTCAAACCTCTTGCATTTTAGTACACCTTGTGTGTGAGCTGAAGAGCCTTGCCTAATATATTGTCTTTGGATTGCAGACACGGAAGCAGTGGCAAACACGCCAGGTGCAGCAGTGGCATCTGTCCCATCAGCTGTGGAACCCATTTGCCGTACCTCAAAACGCAAGCGCAAAGTCCCACAGAAGGTATTGAATGCTGATCTTCCAGCTAGACTAATAGCCCGACTGACTCGGGTAAATGCCGCCTCAGCATCTCCTTCACCTCAAAGTCCTAAAAAAGCACATGGGACCTCCCCTGGCACCCGCTTGCGAACTCCTCCATCTCCCTTGTCCCCCTCAACCCCACCCACTGTAAAGCGACCCCATGTGAAGGCACTCATTTCCAACATTCCTGGCATACTTAACCTGGATTCACATGGTAGAAAACGGAAGGGAGGACAAGACTTCATCATTCCATCTCCTGTTCAGCAGCATCACCTCTCGCAGGTTGCATATGACTATGGGACTGTTCTTGTCAAGAAGGAGCCTACCTCTGATGCTAGTGACCTAGGTAAGCAATTCCAACCTGCCGAGGTTACATTGTATTACTGTATTACTTGAATCTTAAGTTTCACCCCTAATTGTAAGTTTAGTCAAATTTTGTTAAAAATACAGTACCTGATTCTAAGATGCACCCTATGTTTTCAGCGTTTACTGCAGACAAAGTGCATCTTAGATTTGAGTACCGGGGGGGGGGGGGGGGGGGGGGGGGAAGTCAACAAACAAGCTCGTGANTGTTGGCTAACAGGACTTTTTCATCACATTTCTCACACTGCTTAAATACCTCACCCAAAAACACACACACACACGGAGGCGCGCATTCCTATCCTTGTGAGGTTTTCCCAAAATTTAAAATTTAAAACTAACCTAACCTACAAGGAAACACATGAAATTTTGGTGAAATATATTTTTACTGTCTTTATGAGGTATTTTTCCCTATCCTTGTGAGGCGTGTGTTCACTATGAGGTACAGGAAAACTACCTCGTAATGACAAAATTCCTCACAAGGATAGGAAAAACGCGAAAAAAAATTCTCACAAGGATAGCAATGCGCGCCCACACACTTTCGAAAAATATATGAAAATGGAAGTATTATTTACAGAGATAGATTCCTCTGCAAAATTGTGATTTTGCTTTATCCACATTGGAACTTAGCGATCTGTGGGGGAGTAAAATGGCAAAAGCATACCCATCATTTGGTTCTCAAAATTGAAATTGTTCTAACCTAAACTGTGAAGCTAAAAGTCTAACTTGTTGCTGTATGAATTTTTATTTCTAATGCAGATCATAAATTCCACAACACATGTGATGCAAGTAATATGTAAAATCTGAAAAATGTAATTTCTGAGGCAATTTCCCTTGGGAATATGTAAGAGAGCATGTGCATAAGTGACTCATGTATTGCTTAACCTTGACCAAAGTCATTTGATTGCACATGTAATTTATATTTTAAAATATCATAGCAGCACTGTATTCGTGTCTTGTGCACTCAGCGCACTTTTCATTTGATGTTAATTTCAAATGGTGGGTTACTCAAAATAAGAAATTAATCCTGAAACCTTTCTGTTTATATCAGATCTAGAGTTTGAGGAGTTCCGCATGGATGAGATGTTTGAGCCAAAGGTTGAGCTTAAACTGGAGGAACCTGAGACAGCGGATGCCTCTTGCGGCACTACTGACAAACGAATGTTTGCCAACACTTCCTGCAGTACAGACCGTATCAAGAATCTGGACCGAAGTAGCCAAACTTCCAAGGCTCGACGTTCTCGTCACAGTGAAGCAGGCATCCAAACAGACTTGGCTGGCCTAGATATGCTGTTTGGGTTACTAACTTCAACTCAGGGACCAGGAGGGAGTAGGAGACCAAGTCAGACATCCAGTAACATAGCCGAGGGAGTTAAAATGCGGACTGGTCGCAAGCCAAAACGATGGGTGACTTCCAAGTATAAAGGGGCCTCTGCATCTGAGATTGCAGCAAGGGCAGTACCTCAGAACTTTCCACCAACCTCATCACAAGGGCATGAATCTGCCTTTTTGCCCCTGGCATTGCAAGGCCAGTTGCTATCTGGTGAACGTCGCTTCTATTGTGAAGAGTGTGGAAAAGGATACAAAAAGAAGTCACATCTGGAGCGTCACTTGCGAGTACATACTGGAGAGAGGCCATATTCCTGTGAGGTAAGCATATGTCATTATATTATGAATTTGTGACAATTTTCATATTAGTTCATTATTGCCTAATTGAGCAGTGTAGTGGCATGGGTAGTTTTTGTTCTTGTCACTGACATTTGAGTTTTATCCCTGAATCGAATTGTGGATTATAGGGCATGCAGTGTATTTAACAGTTGAAAAAAAAAATTATTATTATTAGAGTAACCATGAGTGAAATGGGCTACAATTTACAAGCTGATAAAGTGTAGCATGAGTAAGGGACAACGGCAGAGCAGGAATAATTGAATCATGGAAATCAAAACAATGCTATGTTGCATATTCAATTCAAAACAAACTTTACCTTATTGAACAAAGGCGATAATGACGAAAATATGGATGCGTGATATTGGTATCCACGGAAAGATGCAGCAAAACTGTTGACATACTAAGTTGTAAGACCCCCTCGAGTTGAACGACGACTGAATGGCAAGCGATAGTTTGACACACACACACACACACACACACACTCTTGTCTTGACTAAGGCGTGGGGACGGACATTGATCACTTTTCACTGCGAGTGTTAACTGATCTAACCTAACCTAACCTTACCTAACCTATCCTACCTAACCTACCCTACCTAACCTACCCTACCCTAAGTAACCTAGGCTGAGAAAAATGGACTTTTGTGAAAACCTACAAATGAAAATAGTGGGGACATGTCCCCACTAATTTACACATGTCCCCACTGTAATGGTACACTTCGCGTGTGTGAGCCTGTGGGGACCGACAAATGTCCCCACAATTGGAAGTGGTCCCCACAGCTACAGTAAAACCACACACTTCCGTCCCCAGACCTTAGTCAAGACCTGATCACACACACACACATGCCAAAAAAAACATAGCGCTGTTTGGATTTCCACAACGTTGTGGAATGTAAACCACACTAAGTTGAGCAAAAATCAAATTTATGGTGCACGTAACTTGTAATTATATTTACAGAATAGAGTGCTGGAAAAATAGTTCCGGCGACACTGAACCCATAACGGATGGCTTGACGCTCGTAGCTCAAGCGCTACTTCACTACGAGCATAGCGCAGTTTTATGTTCCATGGAATGTCAAGTGAAAGGGGGAAATGAGTGGACCTAGGAATAGCATGGAATCTAGGTACACTGGGATCCCGATTCCTTCGGTCCAGTGACACATGAGGTCTTCTAAATACTTAGATGTGTCGCATATTAGGACCTACATTCCGTGCACTTCCTTGATCCATTCATGTTCCTTTTCTCATTTCATATTTTCATATTCCATGGAACCTAAAACTGCACTATGTTCGGGGTGAGTTCAGTTTCGCCTGAACTATTTTTTCTGCTCTATTCTGCAAATCATAATTGCGAGTTGCATGCGTGCACCATAAGTGTGATTTTTGCTCAATTTCAGTGTGATTTTATGTTCCACAACAGTGCGGAAATCAAAACCGTGCTATGTTTTTTTTTTTGCCTCCGTGGGGGATCAAACTGTCGCGTGCCATTCAGTCATCGTTCAACTCAAGCGGGTCGAACCACCTGGTATGTGGACAGTTTCGGCACAACTTTTCGTGGATACTGCTATCACACAATCATGTGCAATCCGTTTTTTTTTGTTGTTGTTGTTGTTGTTATAGACTTTGTTCAATAAGGTTGAGATTTGCAAATCTTAAAAATGCAACATAGCTCGTTTTGATTTCCATGATTCAATAGAGAAAAGGGATGATAAAAAAACATTCCCTGTCACCAACAGCCAGTGCAGTGGCCCAACCTGCTTGGCCAAATGGTCCATGTGGCCAATAGACTGTTAACATAATCATTATGGACTCCACATTAAAACCCATTGGCATATACACTGGTGTTCATAAAATCACCCATTACATATGAGGGCAAATCAAATAGCATGATCACTTGAATGCTCCTGTCTAATTACAAATTTGCATACAATTACAGGTTTGTGGGAAGCGATTTGCAGTTCGATCTGTGCTGAAGCAGCATGTGCGGATCCATACAGGAGAGAAACCGTTTGCCTGCAGCATCTGCCACCAGCGATTCCCACAGAAGAGTGGCTTAATGACACACATGATGCTGCATACTGGCAAGCCATTTAAGTGTGACAGGTGTGATAAAGCTTTTGTGTCCAATCACAAACTTCTTCATCATCTAAACTCACACAATGGAGAGCGCCCATTCAACTGTGCATATTGCAACACTGGGTTCTTCAGTGAGAAGAGTCTGACTGACCACATCAAGATCCATAGCCGGGAAAGGACATTTGTATGTTCAATCTGTTCTTCGTCATTCATTCATGAGGTCTACCTGAAGGTGCACCTCGAGGATCACCTCCGCAAGGGAAAGGCAACCATACGTAATACGCTGATCAACAAGAAACAAAGGTTGGATGCTATTGAGTTTCTCGATGGTGAAATCATTTCAGAGTCTGAGTGAAAATTGGAGCTTCTCAGAAGGACTTGGCAGAAAATAACGTAACGATCACCTGCCAGAATGAAGAATAGTTATATCATGCAACTTGTTCTAATTAGATGTGATACCAGACCCAATTAAAGCAACTTTGACCAACTAGACATCTTAGCAAGACACATGGACTGAACACACAAGGATCTCTGGTACTAACACCATGGACTTAGGTATTTTGGCACATCTTGCATCGTTAAAGCACTGTAGCAGGTAACTAATGGGAATGAATATTATGGTGAACCAACTTCATAAGAATATGAAAGTTGGTTATGTATTGTTTGATGGTTGCAGGGAAGTACTGTAATGGTATTACGTGCTTCACAGCCGGAGATCTGCAAATTATGAAATTACATGGATGTGTAATGCGATGTATAAATTGCTGATTTCAATTTCTCCAAGGGTACTTCTCTGTAATCCATTAATTATGCCTGCAATTACCTTTGCATTCATCATACTTGTAAATTTTCTTATTACTGTTATTCATGGAGAACAATTTCAATAACATTCAACTAGAGAGTTTCATTTTTTTGTTCAATCACGATTATGATAAATGCATTTAGTTTGCTTTACTGTCAGTATATCTGACTGCATATTACTAATTTTCTGAGGTAACTGCAAAACCAAAAAAAAGTTTAATAATTTGCAATTACAAGTATTGAGAACCACTTGTAGCATTTTGTAAATGCTAATTCTTCTGTTAATTATGCGGACATTTTTGGATGAATTGATGTAATTTTGCAAATATTGTTTATTTTGCAACAGTTTGTAGTTTCTATTACCAGTTTGTAGTGTTAATTTAGTCCTGTACCATTTTGGCATGCTAATAAAGTTTGTCACTTCTTGCATACCAGCTGCACTGTTTGACATTGATTTGTGTTGAATCTAATCTCAAGGGCGTTTCATGGTCCACCTAAATTATGCAATGAGGATTATTATCAACGCAAAATTATCTCATTAATGCCTCCCAACTTCTGTTGCTTCATTTGACTTGCCAATGTAACATAGAAAACCCTGCAAGCGGCAAGCTTTCATCCAATTAATTGTGGGCACTTGTTGGAATCCCTTGCCAATATCTTTGCATGCGAGTCTTCATTGGTGACAACAATTTTTACCCTGCCAGTAGAGAATTAAAGTTACATAATACGATCAGGCGATTTCAGACATCAATGCGAGACAGGCTGGAAAAATTATAGGTGCAATCTGGTGGGGAAAAAATACGGACGTCACAGCAGATTCTAGAATTAATCAGGCAAAGCAAGGACAAGGAAGTATTTTTTATGAGCCAATTTTTTTTATCATGTCTCGTGTGTCCTCGTCCTGACTCTTTGCAATTACCACCTGGTCGCAAGTGATTATAACTAAAAATATGATAAGACCATCAGGCTTAAAACGAGTTTGCGGCATCTATAGAAGTGTGACGTACACTGTATACACCCAAAGCTGCAAACATACTGTACAAAGGTTGATATATGTGATGCCTGTCTGTCTCGTTATTTTTGACTGAATGGACATCATTGGACTGTACATGGATATATCAAGCTGCATATCCCAATTAGGGAACCAAAGCAATCTAGCCTGAAGGCATCAGACGTGGCGTAGAGAGGACTTTGCATATTTTTTTGTCAAGTTAGTGCTGCTTACGCAAGTAAATTGTGCAGTATTACTCTCGACGAATTGGTGAAGGCATGGAAGAGCGTCAGTGTTGGAGGTCGCGAGGTGGGGGGCCGGGGGGTGTTGGGAGAAGAGAGGTTGCGCCACTTTTTTGAAGGATGTACAAAGATCAGTGAGTGTTGTTGGTACAGCGGCAATCTTGTGACAGAAGGACCGATGGATGCTGCTGCTTGATCTTGCTCAGCCATAATTGATTGTCACATCTAGGAGCTACCTGGTAAGAAAATACGTATACAATATTTGTGTTGTACAATCTATACGTAATGAGGCCATAACATTCAAGCTCGGCCATCAACAGCTCGTTTAGCTAATTGCAACTCGTGCTGAGAAGCAGTCATCAGGTGACGCCGGTGATTCCCCTACCTTGAAATTATTGTCGACAAAGGGCATAACTTATGTAGGTGGGGTGTAACTAAGCGCGATGATTATCTCAGCAATCAGTACGCTGCTATAGGAGATAATTGCGACACCATCTCTCAGATTGGTTTTTCCTTCCTCCTTCAAAGCTATAGGACGGAAGAAGCATTATTACAGCAACTGTTGATAAGCTACATCAGCTGTTGAGAGATGTCCTTTCAATGTGAAACAACATGAGTTAAATGGCAGCGAAATATAGTCCATGCACTTCCTCTGTATCTCCGCTCGAGTACCAGGTAGTTGTTATGAAGCTGACCAATGCTGCTGACCATAGATGGTGAACAATTAAATAAAAAATTTCTTGTTTTCCGTATCTTTCCTGGCTGATTGATGAAGGCCATCATGAGTTAAACGATTAGTGTGTAGTCTCATTGCATGTAACATATAATTATTATCCATCACTGGTGAGCCAAGATATATTTTTAAAGGCGTGTTATAGGAATAGGAAATGGTTGAACTTTTTGCTGCAAACTTTCTGGAGTTTCTGCATTCAGCTTTATACTGTACTATGCAGCAGGCGCCGTCTGATTCAGGTCAAGTGTCAGGGACACGAAGCATTCAAAAAAAACTAGCGCCATGCATTTTGCCTGTGCTGTTTTTTGTCAGCTTCACGTATGTGACCGACATGACATACTTGCCGGGTCCTAGGGGACATAGTTATGCCAGCCAAGGTGGAGATTCATATCCCGTCTCCGTCACCTTCACTTAGTCCGGTGAAATTGTAGTCTAATATGTACAGTACTACCGGTACCGGTACTCAATTATTATAGTAGGCCTGTTTTCAAAACATTCATACAGTAATGGAAAGAGTCGGGAAAACAATTTTCTCCCATTTATTTTGCAATTGAGAGGTGTTGACACTTGACATATTATGTGATTCCATCAATACTTCACATTCATTTGTGACAACCAAAGGTCTAAACAGTAAATATGACCAACCCAGTAAAACAAACCTGGAAGTACCCTATTAATCCTGAGCTACAAGCTACGTTGTTTACCCCAGGCTCAATCGTGATGACCTTAAACGGGCAAGCACTCGTAATCATCTCTTATGATTGACTGTCTTGTTGCTGCAGGAACACTCTAATACGCGGTAAGCAGATGCACATAAGCAACATCAACTACAATAACATGTCGTTTTGTAGAAAAAATTGGATAGGCGGTGATAAAAACACGGGCATGATGAGAGTCTCTACTTCCTTTACCAAACCTATGCTCCGACGTAATAATCTGAATGGAAAAAATTGCGCTTACATTGGCTTAATATTTTTATATCGATTACTGCTGGTATATGTCTACAGCCCTGTCTACAGCATGTTTTACTTATGTCGTGTTTAGTATTTGGAAGCTATCAGTGGTGGAGAGAGTAAGGAAGAGTATATGGTGATAATTGCATTGTCACCAGATGCTACACTGCAACAGTAGTCACATTGATTTAAGAGAAGTGTGTTCGTGTACTTGGTCGGTCACTTTGTATTATTCTTATAGGGGAACTGCTATAGGAAATTATTAAGAAACTAGGATTTATTAATTTTTTGCTCCACAAAATCCGCATTACTTGCTGTGATAACGTACGCTTTCACAGAGTGACACGGAAAAAAAAATCATGCGAATTATCGACTCCCTTACACCGGTCATGTATCGGTCAATACGACCTCCAGATTGACTCCGTGCCACCCTACCGCAGAGTAACACCTCATGCTGTTGTGGAGAATACCGTACGGTATACACCAACCGTTGCGTCGGTACATCGTGTCAGTGTCGTGAACAAGTGTTCGTTGCAAGTTGCGTAGACTTATGCCATAATAATTCGTCAATATGTTAATAGGACTGCTTTGTGGACTTGTGGCGTGATCACCATGTTCTTTGTATCCTTTACAGTAAATGACAATGAGATGTGACGTCATAAATTATTTCAGAAAATCCAGAGAAGAGTTACGCAACCTGCATTAGGTAGTAAGTGTCGCAATAATTACTGCCGTGGGAAAAGTTACCGTCTAATGTTGCCCTTCACGTATTGCCCGTGCAAGTTTACTATACTATAACTCTTTTGCAAGTAAGCCTATACCTGCTGATTTGATCTTTTAAATTGCAGATATTCAGGCGCACATGTGTAGATTCAAGGTTGGAGGAATTAGATCCCAAGAACGTAACATGATTCCGCGGTAACCAATTAAAGGTTTATAGGAGGAAATGAACTTGCCTAAGTCAAAGATATTACTACACCAATCAGCACGTGGTCTACGTGCAAGACTGTGCGTACGACGGGATAGAACAGTATACTTATAGTTATACACGTTTGACAAACAAATAGGGTCAAAGTGATTTCAACAGTCATGTGTCAATAGATCTCTCTCGGGGTAGCTCTGTACCGCATTCTCACTAAAATAATGCGATGTCGACTATTCCATGCGGCCTTCGTCGCGATAAGTTGATAAGTACGGTATACAAATAACTATTGCTTTCACTAAATCACATATAGGCTACTGGAACAGCTCACGAGTATCAGGAACAATCTAGTAATATTATAGTAGCCTACAGCCTGATGCGGATTGTAAATTTGATGGCCACAAAAGCTTGTGAAACGGGGTCATACAGTAGGCCTATACGCACTATTCGCTCTGATCCGGTAATCAGAGCAACTAAATATAGGGCTGTGATAATTACTTGAACTCATCCAGTACATAAGTTATGCAGTGAGGAGAGTTCTCGTGCCTATATTATCGAAATTCGTTGCAATATCTCATGCAAGCAGTGAAGTCATTAGGGTGGATCCGGGTGGATCCATCGAATCATGTGACTGAACATGCGTGGTAGATAGGAGAAGTTGGATAACTTCAATTTTTACCATAGGCTTCATTGGTAATACAAAAATCTGCATAATGTAATAATGCCAAGGGGACGTGGCTATTAGCTTACAATGATCCAGGTGACGGGAATATCTCGAAGAGCTTTCCAACATAAATCAGATTTGTGTTGCATAAGAAAATGACCAAACCGCCGCTTATTCCCGTAAAAGCGCCAAGGAATAATAATTGTTCTTTGGTTAAGGTGTGCAGTAAATGAAAGCCAGTGACAACTTTCCTGCATAACATAGTAGTCCTATATGCAAAAACATAAAGCCGTGGCGACAGAACAATATGTTGCCGTGTTTGCGCAAATATAGTTGCATCATGCGTGTGAACATAATAAATTAATAGTTCCCATGCCGACGATTACGACCAGGGCATATTCAGTTCATCTCTTGTCACATCAGAGGTAGAGCTTAGTTCAAGTGTGTCCCACGCACCCGCTCTCCTTATAAAAATGTGTCTCTCCACATAGCATATTGGTAGAGATGATAATTACTCGACGTCCTTGAATCAAGCCAGTTGCCGATCAACCTTGCTTCCAAGCTAAGGTGCTATTAACACCTGTGCGTTTCTTCAAGGAATTATACTACTGGTGCCCTGCGCGTGAGTGAATTTGTGCAATTTTATTACAACTTCGGATGTATATGTGAATAGTGGAACTTCACACTGCTCACCATCAAATTATTATTTACTCGAAGGAGGAATCCTACGGCAGTTACCTTTATTTGCTGTTTGCTGATTACATTTTTTAAACATATCGGATAATGAACAGACCTGAATGTAACCAAGTGGGTTTTTTGTTCCATATTTTCATTTTTCATTTATTTTTGGGGGTGTCGTTTTAAAAGGTATTCTTCGTTGGTTCAAAATAATGTCATCGTAACATATTTTTTTATATGTGCTGAAAACTTTCTATTTCAAAATCACATGGATCATGGCACCTGTAAGCTATTGAAACTGGCAGAATGAGCATTGCAAGTTATTGCCATGACATAACTACTCAGAATTTATAAGAGGCATGTGACTTGTGACCTTTAGGGCTGTTTTTTTTTGTAGTATCCAGCGGCTCGATCATACAAGTACGTTGAGAGAGGCCTATGATGAAGGTCCCATCTCATGAGATGAGTGGACTGACCTTTCTTCTATCTATGTGACACGCGCTGCTCCGATTGTCAATCATAGCTATACAAGGACTGCACATTAGATAACGACTGTGCGTAAGCACAATTCTCTCCACAGAACGAAGCTCGAGATGCTCGTTCTGTTTCCACTAAAATTGAATGTAGAGCGCACGTGGAAGCGGCTTATCTCATAATGTACCCATGCATTTCCCCCCCTGTCCCCAATCCGCTGGTTTGAGTATATCTGTCGTGTTGGCTGACCAAGGGTGGGAAAAAGGAAGTCTGCTGGCTTTTTACAATGTGATAGGACATTTGAGTAGCGGGAGGTGGACAAACACGGAATATGAGCATGCTATTTCAGCACTCATGTGGTGCTCAACCTTGACCCTGGAGGTTGGATTCTCGTCTTTCAAGGAGAAAAGGTTAGGAAACCCTTCATTGGCACTCGCCATGGTAAATGCTTTCGATTTTCGATAAGGTCACTTTGATTGTGCTGAGGAGCAAGTGACCCTTTTTTGCACCTCAGTAAACACTTGGCACAAACTGATCACACGACTAATCTGTTGACAATCGATTGAAAATATTTAGACACCATCAAGGCTACATGTCATAATCTGCGTCCCAGTAACTAGCTATAGAACCTCTAGGGACATAGATTATTAGTATTAATTTATAGGTGATATCATATGTGCAAAATCATTTACTGCCAGAGACCTTGAATATGTTGGGGATAATAATAGCGAACCTGTTCAAAATATCTTACTGACAAAAATAATTACTTGAACGAGGTTGGAAAACGTATGCTGCAATAATTAGCGGGCGTCACAACAAAAGTTATTTTTAAAGCTGAAAGAAGTGCATATTTAGGAAAAGTCTTATTTAAAGACATGTGTCCCAGAACTGCTTTGGAATGGCAAGTAGGCCTGCACATTAATTTTCAGTAACTTGTTGTAATGATAATGGTGACATCGGATCAGTTCAACTGAATATTGGGGGGAGTCGGCTTAATCCTGCATTAATTCATTAATCCCAATTAGTTCCGAGATTCTCTGGCTCATATCACGTCGATATGATACCACGTAATTACGTACATAAATAGAATACCCCACATATTGTTATCTCATGGATTATCCTGCGCGATTGTAGCCTACACTGCGATTGGCACGTCCATCAACTGAGACAGAGAAAAAGTGCATACGAGAATGGTGATGGTCTGTATTGTTATGTTGGATGAATGAATAAAGGAAATTAAAGAAAGGAGCCCATTCAGTAGTAGTAGTAGTAGTAGTAGTAGTAGTAGTAGTAGTAGTAGTAGTAGTAGTAGTAGTAGTAGTAGTAGTAATTTAGGCCCATCTCTGAACGCATATTATGTCACCGTAACATAATTTTTTTGCTATTCTCCGTCACTGGTTTAAAAAAATCCAAGGGCATCAGAGTTGAAGTTATCCGGCAGTGTTGCATCGGCTACAAGTACAGTACATAATATAGTCCACTAATCTTGTCATGCCAGTTACTGTGTATAGGTATGCCACACCTGTTTTATGCTATTCCCAAGTGACTGACTTTGGACTGTCATACAAATGAGTGGGTCTTATTTTCTTAACCTGATCTAAACCGTATGCTTCTTGGAATTTTTTTATAGCTGGAAATAGGAATAGATCAATATATTAGAGTGTACACAGCAGTGTTTCAAGGATTGCTGCTTAAATGATTGTGCCCTGCGATTACAATTTGTTCAAGGAATCGCCACGTTGGCGAATCCACTTTCAAAGGCTGAAGACCTTCAAACCACTGACTTACGGCCTCCGATTAGTAGGCCTATGTATATTTGCATAGGGCTTGTTTGCAATGTCTGAGCGAATCTCTGAAGAACCATTTTGTACGACGTGGTTCATTTGATTTTGTAGTTATTCAAATATATGCGACTGGAGCAGCTGGTGTGAGTAATGCTGGTAACAGATGAACGGGTGCGGAAAAGGCACGGGCTTCATTAATAGGCCTGTGTATTGCTACATACATAGCACATGGAAGACTTTTTGTTCTGTCAGTCTGTATCATTGTAAGTGAGAAATATGGCACGAAAGAAGATCTTCTCAAACAAAAGCTGAATAATACATCCATCACGATAAGTAGTGCCTGCTGCACCTTTAAAAGAAGGGCAATAACTCATCTGCTTAACCAGTCTGCTACTTTATATTTACTACGTGGAACACCTCACCCTCTTAAGAAATGGGAGGTGTGTTTAGCCTAGGACAAACAAGATTCCACACCTGTAAGATGGGGCCATGGCCGTGTTCTACTCTATCTCTCAGTCTTCTATCATCCTGCCCCACATGTTGACTAATGCCTAGACACAGTAATTTACGATATTCATTATTATACTACGACTTGTACCACATCGGTTGATCTATCATTTAGTGTCGGAATGAGTGCTGACAATAGAAATTCTGCGTGAGAATCTGCAACGATTATTATGAAAGACTGATGATGTCTTTAAGTACATGAATATTAGTCTACTGAGCGTATTTCCTAACGCTGCGTAACTGAGCTGCTGAGGGAAAAAGTTGCATCAGCTCTCAGGAACTTGTTGTTTAATGGCACCCCGGAGGTTCAGTGTGTGAACCACGTGTGAACCTTGCTTGCCTGTTTTCAAGGCGATCCTTTCGAACTACTACCACTCTGTATTGTACGGTACCGCTTATGATTTACTTTGATTTTCTTGCATATTTGATGTCACGTAATCTCATCACCATCATCATCGAGCTGCGTATAAATGGGTTCTGGTAGATTTTCCCACTGCGACCTGGTCAAAGGTTTTTGCGGTTGGTGCACACACACGTCAGACGTGGCACTCACACAAACCAGTTCCATGCTCTGAAGGTTGGAGTGAAAAACATGACTATAGCCTACAGCCCTAGTAGGCCTAATGCTCACTGATGGTAAGCCTACAAAATGTAGGCCAAGCCACCTGATACCACACGTGAGGTAAATTGAGGAGAATTCAGTTTTGAACGCGACCAGGACACTATAGCATGATTTATAGCCTGCATATGTATAGCCTATATTTAGTGAAATTGGAGCTGCTATAAATTACATGCGGGTCTTACCCTCGCCGTGAATAATGCACGCAGTCGCATTGCATTGACAAAATCTCAATTCCAACTTATCTCCCTCGAGTACCGTATATCGTAAGCGACCACAACTTTCCCGCCCGAACCCTTCGGCTCTAGACGTGTATACTCCCACCAATCATAATTACGATCCGACAGTGGGTAATCTT
This sequence comes from Catajapyx aquilonaris, assembly GCA_000934665.2. Classification (NCBI taxonomy): domain Eukaryota; kingdom Metazoa; phylum Arthropoda; class Diplura; order Dicellurata; family Japygidae; genus Catajapyx; species Catajapyx aquilonaris. The sequence continues at coordinate 68,174 of KZ538119.1, forward strand.
CTGATTATTCAAACAGAGATGGAGAGTACGATCTGTAATTTGCCAGATAAACAGCTTGTTTGAAGCCTGTAATGATCTTGACATTGGTGAACTGGCAGGAAACCTGTTTATAGTCTATAGAAGACTAGCAGGCAGATATATGTTGATGAGTTGAATCCGCTTCTGTATGATTAAAATATGGTCTGACGTGAAAACATACGTGAACAGAGAGAGTGTGTATAGGCTTTTCCAGATCTGTAGAGTGCAATGGCCCCTCCCTCCCACGGGTGCTACTTTGCCCTCCTCTCTCCCTCATTCCTGCTCCACCACTACCACCACCACCCAGCAGCCAGTCACCTTCTGTCCCCAATGCTCTTTCATTGCCTATAAACCCCTGAGCATTTCGTGTTCGTCTACTGATAGACACACGATCACTTTTGGAACTTTGCAGGCTCGGAGTCAGGTGACCGGATCTCGGCAACCGGAACTTGGGGTTCCCTGCCCCCGACTCGTCACTTCTTTACTCCAGTACCTACATATAACCACTCACATCACTACCAGCAGATCACTGGAGAAAGATGGCCGAATTCTCCAGCTTCTTTCAGAGGCACCGAGGTGTGTTTGTGCTTCTGGGAGGATTTTTCGTGCATCTTACCCTGGGTACACTCTACACATTTGGTGAGTTGGCGTGCTGTTTTTTTTTATGGCGGTGTTTATTACTGGTGTTGGACGTTGCCTAATCTCCGACTAGCTGCTCAAACGGGAATGGTTCGCCTAACCGATTTGGAATTTGTCCATAAGCGGTCACTATGTCTCAGACATATTTGATGGATGTAAAAATGGTACCTATAAACATCTTGTCCATTATTATCAGGAAGTAATCAAAATAAAAAGCAAATATGCCTAGTCGAACCATTACGAAAATAGAAAAAAAAAATCAAAAGGTTCCTTGACAGTGATTAACATGGTTTAGGGCACTGATCTGGACATCAAAGTTTGCTTACCCATGAGATAACTTGTTTACTTCTAATATTTGAGACACGTTTATATGTTAGTTACCGAGTCAGTAACCTCCGATATCCAGACTGGGGCCCTTGAAATTTCTCGAAAGTTGCAGTTTGAAGATTGTGATTGTTGCTTGCAGGTAACATGACCTCGTACCTGACCTCGTATATCCGCAAGCGAGTGGACGGTGTGACAAGTTACGAGGACACGGTCTGGCTGACCGCGGCACTGGCCGTATGCCTCGGACTCTTCATGTACTGGGGCGGTGTCTTGGAGAGGAAGGTCGGGGTCAGAAGATGCTGCATGATAGGATGCTCCATCGAGAGGTAGGTAGGTAGGTGTGATATTCGGCATACCAGGACTCGGGGAGGTCACACATAACGCCTACTTCTCTACGTCCTTCCTTCCATCGACTTTCGAAAACACCTGTCTTTCCAGCATAATTGCCGCTGTTCCTTCATTGCTATGTACTTCTAACTATTCGAATTCACGCGCCAGTTGTCGCCCCGGTAAAATAGATGGCGGCACGTACCGGTTCTTTGCCTGTCTTGCGGGTTGTATGCACTTCAGGCACTGTCACTAATGCTGTACTCTACTGTCTCTACAAGGCCGGAAAACTGAAGCTAAAAGCTACCACGAGCAGTAATAAATTGTAAGGCCAGTAAGGTCCGGTTTCACCGAGCTTGGTATATGATAAAACCAGGTTTCTTTAGGAAAATCCATACAAATAGATAGGGATTTTGAGAAAGAACCCTGGTTTTATCATATACTGAGCTCGGTGAAACCGGCCCTAAGTCATGACGGCATAATCAGCAAAAAGTAGCATTACAAATCATGACTTACGTCAGTTTGCAGACCAGTCCTTCCACTTCTAATATGGGGTCAAAAATGGTTCAATACATTTTTACAAATGATGTTTATAACAAACTATTGAACTGAACTAGTAGACTGCTGATTGAATATCGCAGACCATTAATATTTGGACTGAACTGCAATTAATGCATATTGTGTATGTGTGCAATGACTGGAACAGTCTTTCTCCAAATTCCTCTCTCTGTAACCTTTATTCCTACCTAATGTGTATGAATATGGGAATTCTTAAAACAGTCAACTGCTCAGGCCTGCAGTTGGCCGCGTGACCTCTTCTTCCCTTCTCCTGCATCCATCAGCTTGGGAGTGATGTCCACCTATTTTGTGATCAACACACACTTCATTGCACCCATTCTCACCTTTGGCATCATAGCTGGCATCGGGGTCAGTCTTGCCTACATCGCACCACTCGACATGGCCCACAAGGTTAGTCACTTGTAAGCATTTAAGTAGCATTTACAGAAGTGGAGGATTATGATTTTTTTGCTATGTTGTGCAAAATAATAATTTCACATATTTTTTCATTGCATGGCATTATTCAAAAATATGTCACCGATATACGTAGACCTGAATTTCTTAACCGAGTTGAGGGAACACTGCATTTTATATTTCAACTTGTGTGAATGCTGCTGATCTAAACACAGTTGCACACTGTACAGTTAATTAATATGATTTCTCCCTTACGCAGTGGTATCCACAAAAAAAGGGCCTCGTGAGTGGGGTCATTGTTGGTGGATTTGGAATGGGCGCTTTCATATTTAACCAGGTACAAACCATGTACATGAATCCAGAGAATCTCAAGGTGGATCCAGATGGGTAAGTTACTGCTTTATTTATAAGCTATTATATATTTTAAGTCAATTACCATCTGTGCAGTGTTATGATGAGAACTATCTCGAATGAAGCAATACTCATGGGGGGTTAGAGAAAAATCATATTTGACTATTCTCTCCTAACCAAATCAAGTCCTAATATCTGGCCTTGTGTTACTGAATATACCTTGAAGGACATCATCCAGGGACATTTTGAAAGAATTCTGAAATCAGTTTAGTCTCACCATGAGATAAAAGGGATCAAAGATCGCTAGTCACACTTTTTTGACATTCCCTCATTTCTATCTCCAAGCCTGATTTAGAGAGCAAACTTTCTGACTGATGTAATTATTGCATCCTTTAAGCATAACTACTGTTTTATTATTACAAAATGTGAATTTTTACCGTTTTTAATTACAACTAATGTCAATTTTTTAAAAATTATGAATTCCTCTCATTGCATCCTTTCATTATTTTGATACACACGAAGTGATGTGTTCCTGTAAACACTTTCACAGTTAATAAATGGAATGAGTGATACCAGTACAGTAGAACTGAATGTTGGTTAAATTTTCGTCACATTTTGTTTCAAAAAATATAATATCTGACGTAGGAATCACTTAGCAGGGGAATTTATTGACGTAAATTCTTATTAGTCAAGCCACGTTGTTTAAAACTTGGGCTGTTTTGATATGAAATGACCTTTGTGCGCGCCCTTATGTACTATATTATATTTATTTGGTACACCATACAAAAAAGTTGTAGGTACGCTTTTGTATGATCATCACAGATGAAATAACTCTCAATGTGAATCAACATGCCTTTTCAGTTATTTCTCAGATGACCGAGTGTTGGATCGAGTTCCATCTGTCTTTCTGGTGCTTGGTGGAATCTACATCTGCCTCCAGATACTTGGCATCATACTTATGGCTGAACCTCCAGCTCAGGTATAAATGCACGCTACAGTTATGTCAGCTATCACCTCCTGTGCTGCCACTATCACAGGGTCAAATGTCAGGAAAACAAATGGAATGGTATGACTGAGACAAACAGCCACAAAAAAGCAGTGGTCTTACCCACTTATCAGACAATTTCTCAAGCCAACATGTGACTTCACTACTCCTTCTATCACTGCATTGCCTGCACATTCTAAGCTATCTAGACTTTCTAGAGCATTCAAGAGCAATGCATGTTGTGCACCCCAATGATGATATACATACAGTATAATATCCAACTGCATGTATCAGATTAATAACAGAAATAAAAAGCTTTGCAAACATACTCTAATTTCTCTACTAATTTCCAGAATAAAATCTGGACATTGGCATGCTTCACTATTGCAGAAATTACAGAGAGAGTAGTTCACGTTATACTGTACTAAAACATAAATATGATAAAATTAATTATGAATAATAGCCACTAAATGTTTTCCAATTATCTTATGGAGTACCCTATAGAAAAAGCTAATAATTTCCATCAATTTCTGGGATCGAGATAGAAGATTTTTAGATTAGGATGTTTTTTTTTTCTTCTTCTTCAAAATTAATGATCAGCAACAGACAACAACACTGCTCCACAGCTGTTGCATTCTGTAACTTGTGGGTGGTATGTACAGTACACCTTCAGGAAGGTACCACGGCATAGTGCCATTTTCACCACAATTTCAGTCCCATCCTTATGGATCTAGCTTATAACTGGGTTTCTCTCAAGGTTCTCCTTGTTTACTACCATAACAGAAATCTATGGATAATGGTGTGATGCATAGTTGTAATGAAAATAAACAATACTTATCATCATGAGGAAGTAATGTCGAAGGCTTCAAGGACCACAAACCTGAAGGACTAATGAGAATAAGGCTTGAGGATAACTAACTGGTATATTAAAAGTAAAATAATATTTTAACCATGACACATTTTCTAAATCTTGGTCCAGAAAAGAAGTTGGCTGCTCATACAAATTCCAACTTTTCGAGGTTTCATATGCTCTACCTGACTTAACAAAATCATCCCTTATTTTAGGAGGTTAGCCCACAGCAAGTGCCTCTGAAGTCCAACCCAGAAGGAAAGGAACCAGAAGATGGTGCTGTGGTTGAAAATGGCATGACCCATCAAGAACCACACGAGAAGGAGGAAACAGTAGTGAATTACGCACCGCAGGACCACGGACAAGATGCATCTGGCTGCAAAAGCCTTAGTCCCCGCAACTTACTCCGAGACAAGCGGTTCTACATACTGTGGGGAACTGCCTATCTAATAACTGGAATTGTCTTCTACATCAGCAGCATATGGAAGGCCTTTGGACAGTCATTTGTTGGGAGTGACCATTTTCTGGTAGCAGTTGGTGCCACAGCTGCTGTCTTTAATGCATCAGGTCGCATTGTGTGGGGCCATCTGTTGGATGTTAGCAGTTACAGGGGTGCCTTTGCTTTGGTCACTGGGACACTGACACTTGAATTTGTGACCCTTGACTTCACTAGGCATATGGGACAGTGGGCATTTGGACTTTGGATCTTGGCAATTTTCTCTAGCTTTTCTGGACTATTCTCAATAATACCATCAGTGGTAACCCACACATTTGGACCAACATTTGCTGGAGCCAACATTGGACTTGTGAACACTTCACATGTAAGTTTTCACTTGCAACGTAATGACCTTATTTCCCAGAACATTTCATCATTTTGTGACTGTTTTCATCTCCTGTGAGTTATGTCACATCCACCATCTTATGCCACAGCTGCAGCCAATTTACCAAAAATAATAATCACATAGGACAAAAGCAACTCTTTACGATCAGTTGTATCAACACAAATTAAGATAACAAGCTGAAATTCTTGTACAATGATTGCACACAATCAGGAATAGTCTCGTAATAATTACGAGACTATTCCTGATTGTGTGCAATAATGGTGCAATTGTAATGTAGCATTTATTAATTTAAGAAGCATTATTGTTCCACCTAGTGAATTTGTTGTAATTAAGTTTTTAAATGTATTAGCATATTGTACATTCACCTACTAAATTTATTATATTATATTTGCAAATGTTTCACAGCCACACCACAAATTTATCTGATTGTCTGATTGACTTTCAGGCCCTGAGCGGAATCACAGCAGCAATCCTAAGCAAGTATGTCACACCCATTGTAGGCATGATGGGAATGTTCCTGATTATGGCTGGATTTGCTGGAGCAGGTAAGAAAGGCACTCAATTAACCATTATATCTCATGCCCGATTGCACCAATGAAATTACCGATCCGATTGCTCCTAATAGATCATTAGCAGACGTTAAAAGGGCTCCTAACGATCTATTAGGAGCTATCGGATCGGTAATTTCGGTTGGTGAATCGGGCATCAGCAGTGTAGGAAATGGTTTGAAAGCAGTGCTATTAGAAACAACCACTCTACAATGATGCTAAGTTTGTGCTACATTATGGTAATCAAGCCTTTTCTTTTACAGCATTTGTGCTTACACTACTCTTCCCAGGACCAATGATCTTCCCATGCTCCAAATACTGCAAGTGCTGCAGGCGGACAAAGAGCCAACCTGAGACACCAGTTGAATATGGTTCTGCGTAAAAAAAAAAAGAGAGAGAAAAAGAGCTGTGTTGCATATCCTCCCATTCCATTCCTGCATTTCGACTCATAGATTAATTTCCCCCCCNCCCCCCCCCCCCCCAAGACATACATATTTCTCTCTGAAGCGAACACAAGCCTGGGAACCAAGGTCACTTTGTTTGACTATGACAAGATCTGTAAGGAAATTGCTTGCCACGACTGTACAGAATGTATCTATACTTTCATTGTGTTAGTAGCATCCATATGAATTTGAAGGTATATGTATCTAAGTCACATAAACAGGATGACTCAAAACATCCATTAAAGTGCAGACAAATTGATGTTGATCAAGAAAATGTGTGCCATCATACACAAAAAGATGAAGACAATTTGTCATGTGTTGGTCCAATGAGTTCACTAGCAAACTATTGACATGTGCACTATATCCCTGTTGTACAGTGGAGGACAGTGGAGAATATTATTGGGTTAGATTCCAGCAAAACAGGGACATTGAATGAAATGCTGTGAAATGAGGACTACAACAATGCACCCCGCTTAGACTCGAAATTGTTGCAGCAAAGTGTAAATGTTTCGAATATTTGTTATGTTCAAATTATTTACCACATTTTTCACCGTTAAAGGTAATTGAAGAGATGAATTCCAAAGTCCCCTAAGTCCATTTTTGTTATTTTGAGAAACTTGAGTTAACGATCTTTTCAAAATTATTTTGAAAATATCGTTAATGTGAAACTTCATAACATGGGACCTCCCTGTACATCAAGATTATGACATCTGATATAGTGCATTCTAATTGGCTCAGACACCACTGGTTTTAGTCAGCTTATTGGAAGTGCTCATGATAGATCGTCTTCATCCATTTGACTGCAATAATACATGGAGTGCAACAGAACTGAACTTATTTTGTGTCATGGGAAATTTTATGGCCAATCACTCCTTTGGCCTAACCTTCAAAGCTTGACACCGAACCATACATATTACAGCACTGGAATACCCATTAAATAGGATTTCCCAAGTGTCCGTACCATTTCCACACCGATAGTAGCCTACATAATTCTCATTTGTACACTTCAAGATGACAGGACAAAATGGGAAATGAGAATCTGTATTTTACAAATAGATGTACTGTTTTTTTGTTACCCATGACATATTGATCCACACTGACTCGCAGTTGATTGGATTTGTCTGTACTTTCTCTCTTTGAATATTCTGATTCATCCATGCAAGCCACCTCACTTATGTGGACAATACCAAGCAAATGCCTTCACTGCTCCTGACTTGCAGCATGGGCACAGTATAATTTCATGGAATGTCTAGTTATGAACTTTATGGTTGAGCCTGGCTGTTGTTACTGGTGACAAACTTAATGAAGCACATACTATTTTACTTACCACCAAATTGTACAGTACTTAGCATTTTGGAAAAAAACAAGCTCTTTCCAGTTGCTCGGAAAATATTTTTAAATAAAAAAAAATCACTGCATTGGGTCTACTCCGAGTGTTCTCCAGTGGTATGGAATTTATTTTTTTAAACATACTGCTAAATAGGAGCAGATACAATGTTGTCAAGACCAAAATAAAATGTCACTTCAATTCACAAGCGGTCATTATTTTGGTGAGGAAGAGAGAGGCTCAGAAAGGGTGTATCTTTGGCGCAATGATTGACTACAACAAGCTCAGCCTTCTTGCTACACATTAAGACAAATTCTATTAACGTAAGAAAAGGGGGAGCAGCGAACACTGACTTTTGACTGGCATGGCAGTAGGTTTTACAAGAGGTTCCCATTCCCAAAAATATTTCGAGGGTCAAGCTGCTTCTTGAGTGCCTTAAGTACATCAACACCTGTTTGGGATACTGTCTGCTCCACCCACTTACGCCTGACTTTCCCAATCCCATGATGATGTGAGATACTCCCTCCACTTGCCAGGATCTCATCTCTTGCAGCACACTCAATTTCCTCATAAGTACTCATTGGATCTGGAATGTCACGTCCATTGAACGCAAAATAGAAGTACACGCAGGCTCCACTGTCATATGTCTGAGTGACCCGGCAGCTCATCAGGTAATGCACTATGCCCCTCTCTGGAAGAAAAAAAGCACAGTAGGATTTTAGATGAAACTTTGAAAATCTGAAAAATCAGTTACAGTACATTAAAATATTTGTGTGCAAAAGTCCAAATGACCTACCTATGAGATGTGATTGGAAATTATTTCTTTGAGCAAATTGAATATTTTAATCACATAATTGTGACATCACACATGCATAACTACAGACAAGATGTAAGCATAGTAATGTTTACAGTAATCCTCATTCTCACCTGTCAAGAAGTGTCACTCTGCAATATTAATTGGCTCAGTAAATTGGAATGGACAGTATTGCTGTGACTGCATTGCTTAGACCTTAGAGCATTGTCATAAATCCTTCCCTCGGTAGATAATATTTCACCTTCTAGGGCATTTTCCAGCATGCACAAAACTATCACATGTCTATCAATGCTAAGTTTTTAGGAGGAGCTCAATATCAAAATCTACTTATAATATCAATCCTAGGGGAGAAAAAAAAAAATGCCCCAGCAGCATTGTGCAATGAGGTCAATGCAGCTTCTCAAGTTGGAGCAGTCCAGTGGAGATGGATGAGATGTATTGGACCTGTACATTGTAGTTTAATTTTTTAGATTTTTATATATATTTATTTTGTAGGGTAGCAGAAATGCTGTACAAAAATGTGCATGTAAAGGTAAGTACTCACCTTTGCATTCCTGTGAAACACGGTGCTTGACATTTTTGCACAGAGATAATGTCCTGCTCCAGGGCACTGAAGTCTCAAAGGACTCTCCAAATGCCCCAAAGTCCAGGGCCAGATCACGAATATAGGCTATTACAAAAGTGAGCATGTAGCCTCGCCGACCATTGACCTCTCCAGCAGGGACCCCACCAAAGCTCACAGCTATAGCATATACACGCTTCTCTTGCAAGTTCACCTCCTGAACTGTGCCTGAAATGTTAAACTATGTGTCAGTATGGCCTTGTGTAATAATGAAGAAAGACCCTCCGTGCATGCAGTTCAGCACCCAAAACATGTCTCTTAAGAGGAGTACGAGTAAAAATCCATGACGACATCATTTTAACAACTTTTCAATGCTGACTTAGGCAATCAATATTACTTCTCATACTTATGTCACTCTTTGTACAAGGAGCATTGGGAAAATTGCCCACCAACAAAAAATAACTTGCAATGGACTAACAAACTAAATGTATAGTGTGCATTACAGTCACATAAGTGTACGATAGGTATCCCACCACATGTCATTACTCTCATAGTCTATACTGTACTTAAGCAGGTGCCAAAAATGAGAATACATACCCTCAAACACGAGAGTTGTTGCACACATCCGGTCAACTTGAAACCCCTTGAGCCTAGTAATATACATCTTCTTAATCCCATCCCAAACAAGGGCCAATGGACCTGGTGCTGGCCTGAGAGCTTGACTGAACTTGAACTGCTCATTGTCCACAAGTCTTATGGATGCAGGCTGGCATCTCTGACGAGCCACTTCTCTCATACAGGCCACTCCTGATTCAAAATCTGGAAAGGCAACTGACCCATACTTCTTGCATGCAGGAAGTGGACGCAGCTTCAGTGTGGCCTCTGTGACCACTCCCAGAGTGCCCTCTGATCCCAGAACCATATGGTGAACATCAGGGCCACAGGAGAGTCGTGGGGCATCACAACCTCGCTCAATTACTCCTTGCGGAGTGACCATGCGGACATGGACCAACAGGTCCTCAATATTGCCATAGGTGTTCTTTTTCATGCCTGAAGCCCGAGTAGCAATCCAGCCACCAACACTGCAGAGTTAAACCACTTTTAGGTAAGATAACTCAAAACTTTAGTTGAACATATAGCAAGCAAAAACAAAGATTCCTTGAAACTTTATCCGTTTGATGAATTTAGTTGTTATACCAGTTGGAAACTCCTACCATTGATTATTATTACAATATATGAAATAGAAAGACATAAGAAAGGCATAAATAATAATCATCAACAAACAACTCCTCCAATAGCAACAGTAGACTTCGGATATAACAGACCTCAAGGGACCACAGATGTCAGTCTGCTATAACCAAGGTCTGTTACAGCCAAATACACAGGTCATATAAGGAAGTATGGCAGGTCCAGCCTTTTGAGTCTGCTATAACCCAAAATCCGTTGTAGCTGAGGCCGTTATATCTGGAGTCAACTGTACTTCCTTGTATGTCTGCAAGACCAGATTAGATGTAAGTTGCATAGTATAAATAAATAAATAAATAAGTTCCTCAACAAGATATCAGGCAGGGGGGTTCCAGTAAAATTCTTCTCCTGTAGGTAGGTAGGTACAGTACCGCTCAGAAAGAATGGCACGACTCTACATGGAAATTTCCATCCTGACTGTCGAGGGCTTCCCTGCAACACATCTGGACAAACCCCACCTCCTCAAACCAGACCCGACTAATTCCTGCTGGAGAGGTGAAAGCGAGGTCAGGTCATGTAGCCTTGAAGAGCCGTGCCTTGAATTGACGATATTATTGCTCAATGCTATAGCGTATGGCTTTCGTGTGGCCCACCTTGCTCTTCCCCGCCAGGGTTTGGCACCTTGGAGGTGCGGGGGGATTGGCACCACTTGCCGGCGGTGGGGAAGAGGGAGGCGGGAGGGAGACAGAGGAGAGAGCAAGGGAGAGTGAGGACTGAAGGGCAGTAGGAGTGTTGCGAGTGTAGCGAGAGAAGGAGAGTGGAGCAATAAAACGTGAGTTGTTGGAAAGATTGTGTGTGGTTTGCATGCATTGCGAAAGCTTTCATGATACACTGGAGCCCAACGTTGGGCATTAAGTTCAGTGGCGGCGGACAAAACCTAGTGTTACTTATTCTTCAATGAAATGTGACAGTGGAGCTGATACAGTTGGTTGCACAGTATCGGTCCCATTAATTCCGAATGGTCAGCCTCTAGAGATGGTGATGGTGTTGTGACACTTTCCTGCAACTTGGAATGAAGGCAGAGGAGGTGTGATTTTGTGTTGATCAATAATTACAAAGATTATATTTGTTCGGCGCTGACATAACTGCAACGAGCATTGAGCAATTATCTCGTCAATTCAAGGCACGGCGCTTCAAGGCTACATGACCTGACCTCGCTTTCACCTCTCCAGTGGGCATTAATCGGATCTGGTTTGAGGAGGCGGGGTTTGTCTGCATGTGTTGCGGGGAAGCCCTCAACAGTCAGGATGAAAATTTTCATGTAGAGTCATGCCATTCTTTCTGAGCGGTACTGTACAAGAAGGCAAGAAGAATTATTATGGTGCTTACCTTGAAAACTCATATGAGTCAGGTTCATGTCCAGTGGTGAATCCCCTCTGCTGCAGCTGCCTCTCCAAATCCTGCCCAATCACACCTGCCTCCACATGGGCTATCAGATTATCCTCATCCACCCAGAGGATGCGATCCTGGTAAAAAATAAACAAAAACATCATTTCACATTTTCATAGTTCCTTTAAAAACTCAATCTGGTAGAAGGTATAACAACAGAGAAAAGTAAATAGGAAATGAGTGAACTGGTAAAGGTCAGTTATGCGCAGAACTTGGTGGATGAAAAATTACTCATACCTTCGTAACATTCAAAAGGCATATATCATGCAATTCATAAGGAAGGTTGAGAACTGCCTCCAAGAACCACATGAACTTACAACAAAATTGGCAGATTACCATGAATACATTTAAAAATTGTTATACACTGAAACTTTCAATATTCTCAATGTGCTTTGCCAGAACTTCCACAATAAAACCCTGTGCAATTTTTAAAATGCAACACAGCAGCAGGACTAATAAAACAGCCATGACCAGTAATACGTATGTGGAGCCCTTAGGACAGGCTTGAGAGAGGTTGCTTAGCATACTGTAGTACTTAAATATTGACACCTTCACAAAGGAAAAAATCACCTTCAATAACAAATCAATCATATCATCTATAATGCTTGTTGTGTGTGTATAAGCCCTCTGATTGGTCCGGCCCCATATTGTTGTGACCGCCACGTTCTGATTGGCCCTCCCCCATTGTTACTGTGACGCATTGTTACCATCACGCCTCCGATTGGCCCCCGTTCCGAGCATGCCCAATGGGTGGTGGACTGCCTCAGTAGCTATCTGACTTGCGACGAGTAAACACAAGTCAGTCTCTCCCGTTACCAGATCAACCCCTCTTCCTGTTCCATCCACACCGGTATAGGCACCCTCTTAATATCCAGTATTCCAGTCCCCCCTCCCTCCTGTTACAACCAACCACTCGCTCACATCCCCTACTACCCTACTAAACATCAACAACAAAACAATAGAACACCGGTTCAACGAAGAAGAAAAAACGTGAAAATACCAATAGAACATCGTGCCTTGCACCCATTCCATTCCAAACAGGCCACAGAACAAAACAGAATAGAACAGGTTGGGATGGTTGTTGGATCCATGGCCGTCACCACTGACTAAAAGACAGTTGCAAAAAAAAGAAGGCAAGTGCATTTCGAAGGGAACCTAATTCTTTTGTCGCGAAACGTGTCATTCAATAGGAAAAACCTGCGCAAAGATTTGGCCGTTACAGTGGTACGAGTGGTACAGACAAGAATGCATTAAAATTGTGGGCATACGGCTGCAGAAGCGTGTCCAATTTTGTCGCGATTTCTCCGCGATGTTATTCTAATTAAGTTTCTGGAAACTCCGTTTTCCTCTACTTCAACTCGCCGTAAAGGTCATTTACAGACCGAAAATGAGAAGAAGGCGAGTAGGTGCCCGGCACCACATCATCTACTATTTTTCGATGCAATTTCTGTCCGATTGAGGCACTTTTGAAGCCACACGGCCACAGAATAAGTGTAGACATGTCCAATCCTGCTATGCTGCATGCACAAGTTTTTTGTGATCGTAGCCATGGTATCTGAGTGATTGTTGTGGGAGTGATATGGGGCTAAATGCGAGTCTATCATGTTTGAACGTAGGGCGGGAAGTGGGGGAAGGCGTCAGGGAAATGGGACGGGATTGTTGGAGAGGGAGCAAAAATGCCTTCTATTGTTGTGCAAACAATCGGTAAGCTCACTTTGACAGCTAGAGCTGCAGAGCAATCGGCTTTGCTGTATTTTTGCTACTGTGCCCCCTTAAAATACTGCACCCGAGAAAAATTTGAGCGAAGCGAGGGTTTTTCTAGTATAGGCCTTATAGGGCCTATATCATTCTGTAGTGGCCTGGCAACCAGGCTGTTGTGTGTCGCCCAGGTTGCCAGGACCCCTGGTTGTTATAGGCGAGCGGTCACTGGAGGAAAAGACGCTTATTTAAGGGTTTAGTGACCACGGCGGTATAACAAGCAAATGACCCTTTTTTTGGAAGGTGCACATCGTGACTGCATCGTACATGAAATTCTTTTGATGTCGGACCCTGGGAAGTGCCTGAAATGACGTCATCAAGATGGCCGAAATTGAACATTGCTAGGGGGCTAGAAATGAATTTCTAGAGCCCCCGGTACTCGTTCTGACTGCGGATTTTGGCTGCCAAGTTGTTAAGAAGTGCCTAGGCGATAATTACAGAACCATACCGCTTCCTCAGGAATGAGTATGAGGTCACATGACTGACAAATACGTCAAGGAACTTACCAAACTTCAGAGAACATTTCGCTTTAGTCACGTTTTGCAGCTCCCCCTTGAGGTATAACAGAAAATACTTCCTGTAAACATTGTACCTAGCTTCATTCTGGACATTATAGCATTTATTAGAAGTACGTAGGTTGAGAATTGTACGCAGGAGAGCAGTATTTGTGAGCGAGTGCGCGATGTGGCGCATGGCGCCTGTAGTACGGCAGATCGGTGAAATAATTGAAAGTATTGCACCTTTAATGATATAAGCATGAAATTTTGCACACCTGTAGACAACACCCTAATGGACGTTTTTGGAAGGGCGTCCATCTCAGATTTTTCCTGTAATTAAATTGGCAGCCATTTTTCAAAATGGCGACTAGGTGTTATGGAAACGTCTTATTTTTTGTAGTTATTCATCTTCAATCATTTACTTGTGGCCATGCGATGACTATTAGAAGTTAAACGTATACTTTAGAAGTAAAAAATAAAGAATATTTAGTTTATAATTATAATAATCATATTCATAATTTATAGCATACTAGGCCTGTATATTCTATTGTTGTAAAATTTTGTGGTATCATTCGCTGCCTTTTCCCAATGGCCACTGTGCCATCGGTGCAATGAATAAATAAGTAAATAAGTAAATAAATGCATAAATAAGTTAAATACATAAATAAATATCATTTATTGGGGTAGTTGAGGGAAGAAAAAGAAAATCATTCACAATACATTATTGAGAGTTGTTTATTCGATGTGCATGCAGTATCTTGGGTTGCCAATATTTTATTTTACTCTTCATTATTAAATAAATAATGTTCATGCTATCCCGCAAACTCATTAAGTTAATTGTAATCCTCATGTGTGCATCCTTCCTTGCAGCCACATGGTATGAGTTCTCTGCAAAGCCTTCCAGGTGTTCCTTGCAGTCCTTCTGCCTCTTCCCCCATAAAAAGAGACAATCTCGCACCCAGTTATTGCGTGAAACATCGGGAAGGCATTACAACCACCAGAACCCAAATCTCTTGATCATTCATCAAGTCATCAGGGGCAAAGATCAAAATTAGTTCTTCCCAACTTCAAATGCAATACAAGGTAGTTCTGCAATATTATTTTATTGGAATGAATGATCACTATTTTATTGTCTCTACATTGACTCACAGACACGTATAATGGAGATGTGGATATACCTTTAGAATGATTAGTATTCAAGTATATCATCCAGCTCTGTCGAATCTAGTGAGTCTATGAAGAACCAGAACAAAGCTATTTATTGATATGCCTGGAATAACTCACACACGATAAAACGACTACTCCGAAACTATAACAACCCAATTCACCATCCTCGACTGTGCTGCAATAATATATTGCAGCACGGTAAAATCCTGGTAAAATCCTGGTCGCAGCATAATGGCAATAATTATTATTGCCATTATGCTGCGACCAGGATTAGCAAAAACACATGAAGATTCTGCCAGTACTGTGTTCATACCAAACATCAAATCTCAGCTTGAATGTTACAGTATAATTATGTAGGCCTAACATGGCTAGATAGGCTATAATCCATGATTCATACTATAAAGAACTATGGATTGCATAATTATGCATTATTTGGAGTTGATGGGAAAAATTTCCCATTCTTTGCTGCTGATGGGTTATCAAGAGATTTGGGTCCTGGTGGTTGTAATTCCTTCCCGATGTTTCAAGCAATAACAGGGTGCGAGATTGTCTCTTTTTATGGGGGAAGAGGCAGAATGACTGCATGGGACATACATGGAATGCATACGGCGGGAATCTCACCGAGGCTTTTTGTAGATTTGGCTCCAGTAGGCCTAACAAACTAGACAGAAATGCTGAAGCCACTGCACTGCCACTGGAGAGAAATGTGGTTTTGCTCTATGACCATACTAGCAGCGACGAATACTATGTGAATTAAGCAAGGAAATGCGTGTTTAGTTTGAGAGGTAGACCAATATTATTGACAATATACCTCCCACGCAATATGCACTCATTCAGCATATAAGCAGGAAGGATGCACACTTGAGGATGGGAGGGTGGTTATTACAATTAACTTAATGAGCTTGCAGGATAGCATGAATATTATTTATTTAATAATGAAGAGTAAAATAAAATATTGGCAACCCAAGATACTGCATGCACATCGAATAAACAACTCTCAATAATGTATTGTGAATGATTTTCTTTTTCTTCCCTCAACTACCCCAATAAATGATATTTATTTATGTATTTAACTTATTTATGCATTTATTTACTTATTTACTTATTTATTCATTGCACCGATGGCACAGTGGCCATTGGGAAAAGGCAGCGAATGATACCACAAAATTTTACAACAATAGAATATACAGGCCTAGTATGCTATAAATTATGAATATGATTATTATAATTATAAACTAAATATTCTTTATTTTTTACTTCTAAAGTATACGTTTAACTTCTAATAGTCATCGCATGGCCACAAGTAAATGATTGAAGATGAATAACTACAAAAAATAAGACGTTTCCATAACACCTAGTCGCCATTTTGAAAAATGGCTGCCAATTTAATTACAGGAAAAATCTGAGATGGACGCCCTTCCAAAAACGTCCATTAGGGTGTTGTCTACAGGTGTGCAAAATTTCATGCTTATATCATTCGCGCACTCGCTCACAAATACTGCTCTCCTGCGTACAATTCTCAACCTACGTACTTCTAATAAATGCTATAATGTCCAGAATGAAGCTAGGTACAATGTTTACAGGAAGTATTTTCTGTTATACCTCAAGGGGGAGCTGCAAAACGTGACTAAAGCGAAATGTTCTCTGAAGTTTGGTAAGTTCCTTGACGTATTTGTCAGTCATGTGACCTCATACTCATTCCTGAGGAAGCGGTATGGTTCTGTAATTATCGCCTAGGCACTTCTTAACAACTTGGCAGCCAAAATCCGCAGTCAGAACAAGTACCGGTACCGGGGGCTCCATAAATTCATTTCTAGCCCCCTAGCAATGTTCAATTTCGGCCATCTTGATGACGTCATTTCGGGCACTTCCCAGGGTCCGACATCAAAAAAATTTCATGTACGATGCAGTCACGATATGCACTTTCCAAAAAAAGGGTCATTTGCTTGTTATACCGCCGTGGTCACTGGACCTCTCAAAAGGTCGAGTGACCGCTCGCCTATTATTATCTGCGGCAGGCACTTGCAACAGGCTTTAATTCTTTGGTATTTTGACTCATTCTTCTTGTAATGCTGCACCATACACTGTCAGGTTGGCCCATCTTAATCACTTACTGGTGTGGTAAAAAACAAACTGAAATGATTCCAGAATCTAGGATAATTTCAGAAAAAGGCATTGCCATGCATAACAATTCATAACTGCATTTCGTATTGTCTAGAGTTGTGCCAATTATTACACATTCAAGTCCTGTAATAAGCGGCCTGTTATTATTTGGCATACTTTTGTGTAGTTCCTGAAGATGAAAGTGGGCCAGGTAAGCTGCAAACTGCATTCCAATAGTAATTAACTCATCCACCCTCCATAACTGTAATCTTATGATGGGCATAAAAAATAACATTTAAATAATATTTTCAAGGTGCAAATAGCCTTCCCAGTGGTGCTGCCACGTGGAAAGGTCAGATATACATTTCATGCTTGCAAGTTATTTCCACCTTGTAAAATGGCAATGTGTAATATTTCTAAAAGTTATGGTAGACTGATAAAAGGACGGGTATGAGCTAAACCACCATCATGTGGATTCATTAAGACACCTGGGAGTATAAATGTAAGATTAGGGTCACCACAGATGTTGATTTATGATACCTCTCTTTCTCACGCACACATCTCTCCCAATCATAAACAAGTGTAATATTTAACTTGACCTGCAGGGTTTCATGTGCAGCCAAGGAATCTTCTTTGTTTGGAAATGAAAAAATAGATAATATCTATACACAGAAAGCTATACAATGACTCACAGTAACTGATAGGAGAGAGGAGACAAAGGTGGGAATGAAAAGCAAACTTTACCATTTGTGACATGTCCAAGGAGACAATCATCCTATTCTCCTCAGGTGGACACTCGAGTGCTCCAGACACACTAGTCCCTCCTCCAAATGGGATGAGGACCACATTATGCTTGCAGGCAGAATTTACCACTTCCACTACCATGTCATGATTTCCTGCATAAAACCAAATATATGATGTCACTTTGATAAATATGGGTTTTCAAGCCATGCAAGGATATTTTATGTTTCTTCCAATGGCATAAACTTCGATGGTAATCTAATGCTAGTCTTTGTCTGAATTATCTTGGTACTACAATGATATAAATCCATCAATTGGGTTTTTTTTTCTTTTTTCGTTGCCCCATGATAGGGCCAGAGCCCCTTATAGGGGGGTGGAATACCACCATCAATTGGTATTTTAATTACAGTGTAAAATTAATCAAAATGCAAATGATAATTAATTTTAATATTAAAGTAATTCCTCATTTACTAAAACTACAAATCTGCAGGTTGTCCCTGCATATTCACAATAACACATGCACAAAAAAAAATGAGAAATTCAGCACCTGGCCAGACAACGAGGTCAGGAATCCTTGGGAATCTGGATTGGCGCAGAATGTAAATATCCCTCAAAGTGTGACCATGTGCTCTGAAAAGACGGTCTTCGCCTTCAAAGGAGTAGGACACAGACCCTGATCCCATATCATCCATGAAACCTGCCAACAAATATCAATTATCATATCAAGGGGTAGCCAAGACTTCAATTAGCATGTAAATTGACATCAGATGAACTACTCTCTTAGGAGAGAGGTGGGAAGGGAAGAGAGAGAAACAATAATATTTGAATTCTTCCTTTGCAATGATTGCAATTAAGAGCTTGGCCCGAAGGACTTTTTTGCAAAGTTTTCCAATAGGCACAAAATGTTGGGGTGGGTTAGTAATCATGCAGGGGGCAATCCAAGCAGTGAGTGCATTTGTACTAAGGTGAGATCAATAGGCATTATCTTCAAAATATCTTGACTCTCAGGTTTGTGTATAAAGAGTCTGGTGTATGATGAGTAGCAGATTTAGTAAGTTTACTACCTTTGTTGACAACTGGTTCAGGATATTCTTCAGGACGGAGTGGTGGTTGAGGTGGCATCTCAAAGGTGAAGTCAATTCCCATGGTGTCCCGTATCCATTTTGTGAAAAAAGGCAGCATAAAATTGCCCAGAGGATACCTGGCAGAACAAAATATATCCAATCAATGTCAACATGAACTGACGCTAATATAGGCTACTGATCATTACAATTTGACCTAACCTGTTTCCTGCAAATCCAACTTCATTATCCTTGTAGAAAAAGTGTGAGTCTCGATAACCCCATCCGTTCCACTTGAGTAGCTCTTGCCTAAAATCAAATCATATATTAGTTATAAGTGCTACTTGTATTACTAATGGAATACTCTGAAACCCTTAATATTACTTCAATGTAGAGATAAATAAATAAAATAAATAATTGGGTATAGTGCCATACCTCATCTGAGGTTTTGGCACAGACCTTTATTTGCCAAGATAGTTTGGTCAACGAAGAACCCTGGTCCGAGGGCAGGGTGACTGGGAGGGGATGTGCACTGTGCAAGTGCAATGTCGTTGCTATGGTCATTTTGTGAGCTCCCCCGGGTGGTTCGTCTATCGGAAATCCCACCCTAGACGAAGCCGGAGATGACCCCGAACTTCGCACGAGATGAAGGGGGGAAAGCCTGGGCTTGGGATCGAACCCGGGACCCTTCCATCCATGGGCGCGTACGTTACTACAGCACCACTCCGTCTTCCCTCAATGTAGAGATACTTTTCATTACATATTTTTGTCTGTACAATATTATTCTAGCATGTTCTGGAGAGTGGTAGTTTATATTAATATGGTAAAAATCTGAAAATGTAACATTTGTGAGAGCACAAAATAATGACAAAATGTTACGCTTATGTTTTCTTTAAACCTGAGACAACAGCCAAGCTCACGTTATTTCAGACACTACAACCCATAAAGAACAATACGGTTGCCTTCAAATTTTAAGAGACATTGACCTACCTTGAACCCATCTGTGTACACAAGTCTGTAACATGCCTTCCTATCTCTTCCATATTCCAAAGTACTCTCACAATAGCCTACTTATCACTATAGGAATTTCAAGCTGCCCGATTAAAAACCAATTACTTCTCAACTTACATAAGCCTGAAAAAGGTGTCAGTAACACGACTATCACAACACAATGAGCCAAGCAGGAGTAATGGGTAATGTATCTGCAACACATTCAAAACATCAAATGTGTCAGGGGCGTGTCAATGTGCCCAGAGGGAGAAAGGGCTGGGGTGTCCCAGGTAGTGACATGCAGGCGTACTATCAGTCAGAGCAACCAAAGACTTGTTCAAACAGACAAGCAGAATACCTGGTAGGCCTACCTGGTACTGTACTCTTTGATTCACATAAGAGTGAACCCTTTTCAATAGTGCCCAACATGCCAGGCCCTACTGCTCTTCACATCAAAATGTGCAGTTTGTGTAGCACTGCAGCTTCCGTAATGACTACCCATGATAATTAGGCATTCGAATTACATGTACCAGCACTGTTTCTTCGAGAAAGCCATAGATACCAGGGACTAATTTTGCGACGCTGCAGCTCACTGACCCCTCGGGCGAATGGATATCCAAAACGGTTCACACTTATGCGATTTGGAGTGTATCTCTGGTGGGGCACCAGGGATGCCCCTTCCCCTCCTTCCCAGTCCACACAAGGGGTGATCAATGCACATTTGCTACAAAAACTGCTTCAGATTTACCTCTGTCAGTGAAATCATTATTGTCAGTAGACCCAGTTCAGTTTTACCACATTAATATTGCAGGCCAGCAAGTTTATCATAGAGGATTCAGATTGGAAGTGACCAAGGCAGTCACGCTGTGCAATTTACTGAATTATAATTCAACAAGTCGCAATATTAACATGTCAATGTTTTACATGCAAGGTACAGGAACCATCAAAAAATAATTTTGCTTTTGAAAATATCTCACTTTTTGGACCTCTTCCTATGATTAAAAAAATAATACCCTATAAGCAGTTGGCAGCCAGTTCATTCAGCCAGAGAACTGCACTGGCCTCACAGGCCTTGAATATTGTTATCTCCTTCATTGCTGTATTGAGTAACTATTCACTGGTGGTGGAAGGAAGATCTTCTCACCGTTTCTTTGGGATGACAGAGTTGCGTCCATGGCTGGCTCTGGAGTGAGGGATGGGCGACTGGTCCTTCCCCGGCCCGGCGCCATCCTCTCCGCTGCCACCGTCTTCCCCCGTCAGCGGCCCGTCCTCCCTCCCCGCCGAGGAAGACGACGACGCCTGTCGCCAGGAGACCGGACCGAACCTCCCGGCAAGCAGCGTGCCTTCCTCTTCGCCTCGTGCTCCTCTCCTTCCTCGCTCCGGGCCGGGCTCATCCTCATGGTGACAGGCCGGGAGAAGATGCCCACGGATGACCAGGAGACGCTCACGCGACATTATTTCGAGTAGGGAGAAAGAAGACTGCCGAGCGGAGACACTGAGGAGGAGTGCTGACGACAAGCAGACAGATGCAGATACAGCTTGATGGTTATCCACTCGCGGCCAGACCAAGGCCAGACCGGCGCGACGAGGCCACCCCACGCCAAACCCCGCCTTATTATCGACTGGTCCGGTCTGGCCCAAAGGAGCTCACAGGTGGCAGCACGATCCAATCACTAGCAGAGAAGAGTCTTGATAACATGCTTTAAATAATATTATATTCAAAATGCTATTATCTGTTATTCGCAATTAAAACGGCTGGATTGCCAAAGTAAAATGCTGGATCTCTCTCAGCACACCGATATAACATCTGGCTAGGGGAAAATGACGTCCTGTCTCTTTCATGTATTGCATGTATCAAGTAGTATTCCTATCGCCGCATCTGTTGTCGTTGAGGAATCGCAGGTGTGGAAAAAAGATCCACGTCTACTACCTTTCCCTTACGGGGTCGTCGGTCGGGGAAGGACGGCCGTCGGATGCCTTGCTGCTTGATCCGTCGGGGGCCCTCCAAACGTCCCTGGAAGAAGAAACCATAAATGCAAGATCCGGAGCCGGACAAGATGACCACCCTGCAGAGCTGGAGGCAGGCCATACGCACCCCTACGCCGTACCGAGTGGGGAACCGCACCGTGAGGGTGCAGACCCAGTTTGTTGCACTGGTGGCCTTCATTGGGGTCCTTGTGCTGCTCGTGCTGTACACCACCTCACGCAAGGGCCACACTGTAGAGGCCTCCTCGTCCAGTTACAACGCCACCTACCCACTGTCAGCCCCTGTTCGTGTGATGCAGGGATGGCAGTACCGCATTGGCGTCATCTCCGACCTGGACCAGGCCTCCAAAACTGATGGTGGATGGATCAGCGTGTTCAAGACGGGCCGGATGACTGTCTTGGATGATGGTGGCATACAAATTGAGTGGGATGCATCCACTCGGCTCAAGTCAGATTTTAGTCGAGGTGGACGGGGCATGGAGCTCTCCGAACTGGTTGTGTTTAATGGGCGATTGTACAGTGTTGATGATCGGACTGGAGTGGTGTACGAAATTATTGAGAGCCAGTCCCGGGTAATACCGTGGGTCATTTTAGCAGATGGAGATGGTCGGTCGTCAAAGGGGTTCAAAGCGGAGTGGGCCACAGTGCATTCAAATCGGTTGTGGATTGGTGGACTTGGAAAGGAATGGACCAGCACAACTGGCGTTGTACTTAACCATGATCCTATGTACATCAAAACTATTGGTGTTGATGGTGATGTTGCACATGTCAATTGGCGTGAGTCATATGATGCCCTACGTCATGCTGTAGGTTCAGCACCACCAGGATATTTAATCCACGAGTCAGCAGTATGGAGTGAGTTTCATCAACGGTGGTTCTTCCTGCCACGCAGAGTGAGTCGTGAGGCCTACGATGAGACAAAAGATGAGCGCCGGGGTGCGAACTTGTTGCTGTCTGCCAACCACAACTTCCATGACATCCAAGTGGTGCATGTTGGACCGTTAGTGCCAACTCATGGGTTCTCCAGCTTTAAGTTTGTCCCCAGGACACATGATAAACTTATTGTTGCACTTAAGTCTGAGGAAGACTCAGGGCACACTGCCACTTACATAACTGCTTTTGATATTGATGGAAATGTGCATTTGCCTGAAACAAAAATTGGGGATGTCAAATATGAAGGTATTGAGTTTATATGATATCTCCATCTTAATATACAGGTACTGCTGCTATGTGCTTGATGTGAAAGTAATTAATTAGTCCACCAAGAATTGTAGTAGAGGCTGTGGTTCTGATGACAAGTATTAATATGTGCTATTGTAAAACACTAGCAATTATTGGAATCAAATGGATTTGACAGAATTTTCTGAAGCAAGTGCTGCAGTGCATAACTTGGATTGTCATATCTGTCAGGAGTAGGGTAATGATAAGTAAACTGTGAGCAGTTCATTACTGTCATGAATTGCTTTCAGGCTGTAGTCAAAAGGATATTTTTTGAAATGCAAAGCTCCCTGAGAGAGCCAGAGATTTTCCAAACATGCTCCAAAATTGCAGCACTGTACCATTATATTTATCAAACCAAAACTTTTTTGAAGGAGAAACTCATGAGATCCGAAAATGCTGTCTTGGATATCCTTGCATTGCTATATTGACAAAAGGATTAAGTTTATTTTGAATTGTAGAAAAATCTAAAATCGTCTCAACCTTTTTGTCCAATGTAGAAGAACACATTTGGAGGCTAGTCTGAGTTGACTGTGGTGGAGAGGGGTATGGGGTATTCGGGCATAAACCTCGCCCACTTGGCTGTGCATCTACTGGAGGGACTCAAGTGGTTCTGCCTCACTCTTCATTCTGCACAAGCTGACGGTAGCTGAGTGGTAAATATTTCAGTTTGAAAATATTTTCATTCATTCATTCATTATATAGCAAGCAGAAAATGGGACCTACAACTTGACCTCACACAGCCTATCCTCCCCAATGGTAATCTTGTCTGCACACTTGTTGTGCTGACTTGCCTGCCAACCATGTCAATTCATATAATCACCACCTAGACCAGTTGTACCACCCTCAGGAAAGTTTTCTGGCTGGAGAAGAGCCAAAGTTTCCTGATCATTTATGTGACTACCAAAATTTTCGCGATTATTTCCAGCAAGATATTTTTCCTGAAGACAGTATAACGGGACCTTAGAAAACCCCTTCAAAAAGTGACAAAATATATACCCGCCCCCAAAGGAATTGAACACCATTAAGGGCAATGCAGTTCCATGTTATTGAAATTCAACTGTAATTTTAAAAATGAAATGTACATTCCAAGGATGGCCAAGCGTCGGCTGGATCCGCGCGCTGAGTTTAGTTTCCCTTAGCCTAGTCAGTACAAAACTGTGATAACTACTGGCGCAGTACCAACAATAAAGTATGCTCGAATGTATTTCATATTGTGTCATTGGTTTATCATTTTGCAGAGTTGGCGAATTTCAGCAGCATATATGCGGTCATCTTCACAGGGAGTTTCCAGGATCAAGGGGATATCATTAAGTCGTGGATCATTCATGATTCTTTCAAAGGTACCCAGTCCAAGTTTTCCTTTCCCAATGTTCTCATGCCTGTCCAGATGGCAACCCAGGGAACCCTTGGAGTCATTCAGATGAATTGCCATCAAGTAGCGGAGGCCCACCACACGATCAAACTCCAAGAAGGTCTTCTCATAGCCTTTGGGTGTAGATAAGTCATAGCCTGAAAAGATTAGATCAATGTGTGATTACTGTTCTTGTTGCTTACACGTATTTTCATTACGAAGAATTACTATGACAGGGTCATTGATATGCCTCTGTCCACAGAAATTCAGTGCACCACTTCTCAATACTTTATAGATTCAGAGAGAATGAGCCAACAATGGTTTCTGAAAACCTATATCACATCACCAAAGTAGCAAGGCAAGCAATACCAAGTCGGTAAAGGTCGGTCATACAAATGAAGACCTCGGGAGAAAAACCATCAAGGTCCGCCTCAGGTGAACTGAGATACAGTGGAGCATCGATTATCCGAACACCAATCAACCGAACCATCGGTTAACCGAACGTTTTCGGGTCGGCAAAAAACAAAACCAAAAAAACCAAAAAAATGCATTTTTCTCCCCTAAACTGCAGGACTACTTCATGTAAGGACAGTAAGGTACATGTAAGTTACTCTTGTAGAGTATTGTTAAGACGTCCCCGTGACAGAAAATATACAGTTTTGTGGTTAATATCACTGTCTCTTAGTTTCATATTGCTCCTATGACACCGGTACAATTTTTCCCCGTAAATGATCGGTTATCCGAACAATCAGTTATCCGAACACCCCCTTGGCAGACTCTGTTCCGATAACCGATGCTCCACTGTATTCCAGTTTTAAATTTCGAAGCCCCATAAGGTTCCATTGTATATCCCACTTCGAGGCCTTCCATTGTGACCTACGATCATTACTACACAACCACGATCAAACCATCATATTCTACACTAGTGAAAGTATCTTCTGAGATGTTTTATTTTTGACAAAAAGTGAACCTTTATAGTTCTTCCCCAGAGGTCTTCAAATTGATATTAAATCTAAAATGTCCACAACAAGAACGGCTGTACTTATTACAGTTGAATCTGGATATAACAGCCTCGGCTATAACAGACTTTTGGTTATAAAGGCCGGTCCTGGTGTGCTTCCATAAGACCCTGTGTATTTTACTCCTGATATAACACTCATTTTCACCTCACCTCGGGTATAACAGACCATTTCTTGGCCCCTCGGTAGGAAAATATAGTTTTCCAGGTATAAAATTTGCAAAAAGGAGAAGGCTGAAGAATACTTCGGATATTTCGGTCCACCATAATTTTTGGGTGGGCTAATTTGCATGTCCGAGGCTCTCTGAGGCATCGGTGAGCCCATAAGACTGTGGGTGAGCATGCTGGTGAGCCGGGGGAGAGCCGCGGAGAGCCTCGGAGAGCCGCAACTCAAGAGAGCCAGTGTACACTTTTTTTGAGGAGTGACTACCCCCTTGGTTATTTCCACTACAAGGTAGTAGTGACATCACAGGTGTCACAGGCCTGTAACTGTCAGTTTCTTTGTTGGCTGTTGACAGTTATTGATGCCACTTGTATTGTCACTACTATTCTCTTGCCAAATCATCAATATAGTGGAATTTGACATATTGCCCCAATGCATCACTCTTCACACAATTAGAATTAAATTCAATCACAATTTAATTTCTTGAACATGTGACCTATTGAGCAATTTTTAAATTCTTCAACTACCCAAGTCCACTTGCAAATTTTGACACTGGTACAAACATGTGATCTTAATCCAAATAAGGAAGCACACAAGTTGGCACTCACCTGCAGCAAATGTGTGGCAGGTGTCAAGGCATATGCCAACTCGATCTTTGTCTCTGACCATCCCAATAATGGCCTTGAGATCCTCAAAGTCACCTCCCACACAGTGGCCCTGACCAGCCATATTTTCAATTACAGTTACGACTCCAGGTACAGCCTTATGAGCCATATTAATGCTCTCTGCTATAGTTCTCAAACAATCCTGCTTGTTCATCTTGCCACAGGTTGACCCCGGGTGGAAGTTGTAATGGGTTAATCCCAAGCGATGGCATCGGTCAAGTTCATCTTTGAGTGCTGCCCTGCTCTTGACAAGTGTATCTGGATTTGGAGCTCCAAGGTTTAAAAGGTAGCTCCCATGTGGAAGGATCAGGTGTGGCTGAAAGCCTTCTGCAGTCATGGCTTCTTTGAACAGTCTGCAGGTTTCTTCTTCTATAGGTTTTGCCTCCCACTTTCGCTGAGAGCGAAGGAACAATGCAAAGGACTTGGCACCTATGGAGATGGCATTTTTCACTGCCTTCTCCAGGCCTCCCTGGGCAGACACATGTGCACCAACATATTTTTGGCCAGTAATGGCAGGTGATCCATTCAAAGTGGCACAGTGTTTCTGTAAAAGATTTTAAAAACTAATTATCATACAAAAGCACGACTTATTTCATGACATGTATTAGAGTATCTGGAAAGTAAGATCCATTTATTTATTAGAAAAACCACAATGCACCTCAAAAAATTTTATTTGTACGAGGTGTGATCGAAAAGTCCTGGACTATGTTCATAAATCATCGGGATACAGACATAAAAACATTAATATTGATTTTAAGTCCTAATTTCCACTGCCACCTTCAAATAGTCACCTTGGGCAAGTATACAACAATTCCAGCGAATTTCCCATTTTTGGAAGCACCAAAAAAAATTGGGCAACAGTAGTATGTTCAACACCTGCTGCGATTTTGCTTAGATCGCTTTAGTGGAGTCAAAATGCCTCCTTTTCTACCCAAATTTCATTTTAGGGAAGAGGTAGAAATCACGTGGTGCCAGGACAAACTAATAGGCAGGGTGTGGAACAGTGGTCATATGGTTTTTTGTCAGGAAGTCCCTGCCTACGCGTGAGGTGTGTGCAGGCAGCATTGTCATGGTGCAGCAACCAGTCTATGTTCTTCCACATCTCCGGCCATTTGAGCCTAAATCGTCTCAAACCATCGCAGTAATACTTGCCGTTGACAGTTTTACCAGGAGGGAGAGACTCCATATGCACAATTCCTAAAATGTCAAAGAAAATGATCAGCATTGAGTTGATTTTGCTGCAAACTTGACGCGCCACCTACGAAGCTGTTAAACCACTCATATGTTATTGCTTGTCTTACAACTGGCACATCAAAAGCCTTGTTCAGCATTCGGTTGGTTCCATCCGAAGTTTTGTTGAGCTGGAAGCAAAATTTAATACAAATCTTCTGCTGCCTAACATCAGCGATTTCGAAAAATCGTAGAAGCACAAGAACACGGTGTCAAGAAAACTGCCGAAACTCGGAAACATTTGCACCTATGAAGACGAAATTTTTCGGACTAATAGATGAAAGGTGCACCTAGCGCCCCTTAACGTCACAAGTTCGTACCTCCACTGGATTGCACGGTATATCGACAGTCCGGGAACTTTTTGATCACACCTCGTACATCTGGAATCTACAATTCTACTTTTTTTCAAAATAGTTTCCAAACAAATCTAGGCATGTTTCATTGAGTTACACAAGATTTTGTATGTCTATGTCATAGAGGTCTGCCGCCAGCCATTCCCACGATCCCTGAACGCTGGATTGGAACTCGTCGTCATCATCAACCTTCTGCTTTGCAAGGCATTATTTTCTTCCTGGCACCGAAGCAGTTTGGTAGAGTGGATAAGGTGTCTGACTGCTAATCAGGAGGTCCTGGGTTCGAGACCCGGGGCCGGCAATCCTAACCGTGGTTTTCTGTGGTTTCCCACAGTCCACCCAGGAGAATTCCAGGGTTGCTTCCTAAATAATAGGCCACAGCCGAATCCTTCCTTTCCTATCCTTGTCCTGTCCATGAGAGGGTGCGGTGTCGGTGGGGGGTGTCTGACCCGCGCCTAGGGGGGTGTCTTGTCACTTGGCCCCCCTGGGGGACTGCACACGACCCCCAATCTGAGACATCGCACTAGCACCCGTATCCCCCCCTCACAAATCCCTATCCCAACCCCTGGACCAGTGAGAAAAATGCAAAGAAAATTTCGTAAGAAAAAAAAAATGGTGGTAATCCACCCCCCTAAAATTGCACTGTTCCCTCAATCGAGTAAAAGCTAAATAAATTTTTTTTCCTCTCTCTTCCTGTCCCTGGTCAGGACGGCGGTAATCGCTAGGCTCTAAATCCGGGGTGATCGAACAATTCGCACTTGAATTGTTGCAGCAGGGTTCCAGTAAGCAAGGCAGAAGGGAGGAAGGCAGTGTTGCGCATGAAAAACACCAGGAACTAAACATGCCGCTATGCAACAATTCAAGTGCGAATTGTTCGATCACCTGGGGTTTAGAGCCTAGCGATTACCACCTGTCCATGGACAGGAAGAAATGGCTTGCAAAACAGAAGGTTGACGATGATGAGTTGCAATCCAGTGTTCAGGGATAGTGGAAATGGTTGGCGGCAGACCTCTATAACATAGGCATACAAAATCTTGTGCAATTCAATGAAAAATGCCTTGATTTGTTTGGAAACTATTTTGAAAAAAAAAAAAAAGAAGAGAGAGGCAGTTATCGATTTCAGATGTGTAATAAAATTTTTGGGGGTGCATTGTGGTATTGGTAATAATAATAAATAACGGACCTTACTTTCCGGATACTCTAATCCCATAACTATAATTGCCTCATTCTCCAACAGAATATTTTTTAAATGCATACCACTGTCATTCCATTTTCCTTGGGCAGAGAAATGGGTCCACCCTCATCATCAGATTCCAATATGGTAGATAGCGCGGGGGGCTTGCAGTATGGTTCACGCACATACAATTCTGCTACTTTTTTATCCTGCTTCTTCTTCAGCTGCTGTAGTTTCATAATTGCCTTCACCTTTGGATCCATCTTCTTTTTAGCCTCCTTAGAAACCTTAATTTCTTCATCTGTATCACTGTCTGACTCTCTTAATTTTGGTGTGTAACATGCTGATGAACGTCTTGGCCTGCTTAATGGAGCTGGTGGGTCAAAGGCTGCAACAACTCCTGAAGAAACGTTGTTCCTCTGCTTCCGAGATGCTACCTTCACAGGTTCTTTATCTTGAGGAGTGCTTGAAGTAATGCTGTTGCGGCGCTTTCGCTGCAGAGGCTTTTTGACATCTGGCTTCTCTGCACCTTAGCAATTATACATAGAGTCAATTTGTACAATGTTTCCTTTTGTTTCTAAAATGGAATTAGTAATCATAAAAGGAGAGCAATATATTGACCACTGCTCATCAGTTGGTAGCCCTCACACACAGTCTTTCTCTGTGATGTAACAAGTGCAAAAGTGCCTTATCAGAGGTGTTTTTCTACTAGTAAGAATACTACTCAGGCCTGCCCTATGACCATGTTGTCTCATATAAACTATCCACTAACAGACCTATTCTTCACAATGAGAAATAAGATCCAGGTTTATGAATCAAACTTGGATTTTTTTCCATCTGGATAAATCATTACCATCCATGCTGGCTACTTTGCCTCCTGTAAGTCACTTCATTCAACAAATTACTTATTACGTGTGTAACAACTACAGGATGCACGATGAAAGGAGTGGCACTTGAAACTCCCATCAATGATGCTGAAGGGCAAGATTGTGGAGTTGATGATGGTGACACCAGCAATAACTGATTGGTGCAGTAAATCAGCATGTTATGAAATTTAAAATATGCACATTACTTGGGATGCTTACAAATGTATCTTGCATTCATAGCCACACAGTAATAAAATAATGGGCATAATATCATTATATCCTCAAAAAGGTATAATTATGTTAAACATATGTAAAATGCATCAGTTTTGGACTGTTCAAAAACATGCACAATAAAAAAGTGTGATATCACATTCACAAGTTTGAGCTTTTATAGCATGTCCCTTTGCATGTTTAATATGATGCATGCCATTGCTGACTATCTGCATAGTCGTTGAGGTCCCTTTGATCCCCTGACTTGGTGGAAAAGTCCCCTGTTGGGGACTTTTTCACCTGGAAAGTTTCGATGGGTTTTCTTGTTTCTAGTTTCTAGTTTCCATCCACTCTCAAAATCCATCAGAAACACAATCTGAAAGCATCTGGGAATCGAAAATGCCGCAGGTACAGCATGTGGCATCCATGTTATCTAATTACTATTGCAGCAAATCGTTCAAAATCATATTAGAATAACACAGGAACCTCAAGGGTCCCCAGTTTGTTAGATTACCTGACGCATTCATGCAAATTATACTTGCCTTTCCCCAAAGCATCTGCCATGCTTCCAGATGGGGCTGCTGCTGGACCCCCCACCTTGCTGCTGGTGCGGCTCCTGGTCTTTCGGGGCGACATGCCTGCTAGATCCTTCTGGCTAATTTCCTCTTTAACCTGCCACACACCTCTGTAGTTTCGTCCGTGTCAAGCTTGGAACACTTCTTGGATGCACATTGTTATGGCCAGTCCACACTCTCTCTCTCTTCCTCGACCTACTTAAAATATTGAAATATCCAGGCATAAAACGAGGCCTTAAAATGACTGGAAATCAGTTACGCCGAGACAGAGAGACTTCGAAAGTGCGACCAGCACTCCGATGACGGGTGGCTTGGCGGCGTTACCATATAAAAAAAATACACACACCACCGTCGGGTCATCCGAATATCTACGGCCGTGTGTGTGACGTCATCGTCATTGAGTACATTCCTAAGCTCAGATGAGGCTCAGACCGTGTCAACCTATGTGAAAGAAACCACCACGTGTAACACCCGTCGAAGACACCCAGGAGCACAACTATTCGCTAAACGCACATGAAAACACGGATAAAAATGAAATCCTGGTGTAAAATGGACATCGGACGCGCCCTGAGCAACGCCCAATAGCGACTGGGGCTGCAACTAACTCTGCTCACATAAGAGATTCCTTCCTTCCTTCCCTTCCTGTGTGTGTGGTCTTCCTCTTCCTTCCTTCGTCTGTTCCCTCCCTCCCGCAGTCCGCAGTCGCAGTTCGGCCAAAGGGCTTCTCTGACACTCTCCAGGGTCAGACCCCTACTCGTCGACACACCAACCGCAGGACAAGGTGAATACTCCTTATATCCTCTGCCCGGGATTGTGCCACGGACAGTGTTTATTGACGTATAGGTCAAGGTGACATCACCTGTCACTCGCGTTCCGATTGCGGGAAGAGACCGTGCAGCGGGAGGAGGCGTGCTCCTGTTCGATGGAATTCATTGCCTATCACTGGATGACCACCACTTACGAACATGAAATAGTTCTAGCCAAGCCAATGTCAGAATGTGTTGGGTATGTCAATCCACACCTTGATTTGGTTTCATAACTAGAATGGTTGTCATGCCTTAGATAGGGTATGCTCACCTGTCAGACCCATCTTTTAACCGTCATTGGAATATGTATGCGTAGAGAATTTTACATTAAATATTAAGACCATACTGCCACAATATTATTTTTATTTTTCACAATGGGACATAGGCTGTGCTTAAATCGCATTAATTACGGAAACAGCAGGGACAGCAAGGCAGTTGGGGCACATCACTTTGGGGGGCCTGGGTAGGGCCCAAGAGAAAAGAAACACTGCATGCAGGACTGACATAATCATAAAAATATTACAGATAACAATAGTATTGTTGCTTATAAGCAGTTATGAAGTTCAAGAATGGAGAGGGGTTGGGGGTCAGAGGTGCATAACTTGCAGTGGGACCCTCACCCTGGCTGACCTAGGTAATGTGTTGCATGTGGGAGTTCACATGTGCATATTATGATGCAGTTTGAGCATGTTATGATTAACAAGTTTCACAATTATGTAATCATGCATTTTACAGAGAAGGCTCTTTTGAAGTGCACACAAAAAGATGGCAATGAATTCTGGACTTGCTTTGCTGTAATTCACATTATGTTTTGAATGCCTGATGAGTGTAAGAAACTGTTGATATGCTTGTAACTAACATCCATGTGTGATTATTATATGGGTTTTAAAACTGGATGTTACAAACTTGACCCTACTCATCATTTCCAAACCTCAAGTTTGCAGATACTGCACTCAGACTATGCTATCATGGGTGTTTACTTCAAATAACTTCTGTTGATAATCTAAAAGGGAAAGTGAATTTATTGTTATAATGAGAAAGTTTTCTTAGTCTAAAACCTTCCCAATTTTCAGATCCGTCCAAGATAAATCCAGCCAGAAAGGAAGTTAATTCTCTGTTGGAAATAATGAGCAGCCCAGGAAAGGATGATCTCAATAAACAGACAAAGACAGTTGAGATGAAGAAAGAGGAGGATGACGACCCGGAGAATGGAATTCCTGACTGGAAGTTGGCTAGGAAAGGAATTCACTTGTTGCTCAATAACCAAATAGCAGAAGCTGAGAAGCTGTTTGAATCCAGGAAGGACAACATTCAGATGGCAGCAGGAAACTGCTTTGTCACCTTTATGGTCAGTGCTTTTTATGTTGATTCAGGGCTTTTCAAGTTCTCATTACTGGATAGTGGTGGAGGTACTGTTCCATTACGAGTAAAATTAAAGTTACATTAATGAACAGAAAATAAAAATTATCGTGTTAACACTGTCATTTTTTTAAACCACTGTGACAAAATAATGGCACTTACTGTTCATGGTAGTGGATTACCTAAGTCAGCCCCCTGACACACATACGATACAGTTGTTTAATATAATTTGGGGAATTTGGCCATTTGGGGAATTTGGCGCTGGCACGCCCCCACAGGGATCTACCGCTGCCAGCCACCTAAATCCTAGTCTGCAAAGGTCCTCTGAGAAAAGGACGGATTGGGATGGTTCGGAAGGCAGCCAACCCAAACTGACCCCCCAGTATATTCCTGTTGGGGTGCGCCAGTGCCAAATTCCCTGCATAGCGGAGACTTTTATATTAAACTACTGTACTGTCAACACAGGGCTAGACTGGATGTGTCAGGGGGAAGTCCTAAGTGCAAGAATGGCTGATTGTATAAGCAGTGTAGCAATAAGCTGAAAGTAGTTAATTTTTGTCTGGTAAAATGTTGTTCATTTTAAAAATTGGTTTCACTGGGTTAGTAGCATCTAGGCTCTAGGTATAGGGCCAGTTAACTGACACTACTCCCTTCAGTTTTTCAGTATAGGATATCATGCATGTTATGAAAGCAGTGGTACGTGACGCTTTATTGTTGATTGTTTTCAGAATGCACTGATGACGTTTGAGGACGAGAAGTTACAGAATTCTATCCACACCTTAAAGGCAATGGAACGTCGATGTGCTCAAGATGTTGGATGGATTAAGGCCATGAAGAATCGCGTGTTTGGTGAATCAGTAGGTGTTCATTTGTCAGTGAAACATAGCCATAGCAGATCCTGGGTATAACAGAAATATGCTCTGTGGTGGAAAAGTATTGCATTCCTGGTACCCAGTTAAGTTCGATAGATTTTGTTGGATATACTGGAAACTGTCCAATGCAAACAACAGATAGCATTTTAGGACCCTGAATATGGAAATACCTGTGTATAGTGAAATTAATTCTTCGTTAAGGCCATTTCACAGATTCCCTGGACTGGAATGGGACAGAAAAAATACACATGACTGGCACATAGACCATAAAAATTAACCTCATGAGTGATTTGGTTGCAGGAATCCCAGAAATTTTGTTTGAAAAGTGTGTGGACTCCATGCTTCATGAAAATAGAATAGAGTACCTTGAAGTTTTTTATCTCATATTAGGATGGTAAGAGCTATTGACTGCTCAGGCACATGCTGCCTGAAGAATGGGAACAAGGCTTAACCTGCAAAACGTGGGTTTGATGCCAATTGTTTGTATGGGCCAAGAATGGAATAGGAAATTCATTGCAATTTGGAGCTTGAATTTCACCAAAGACCAGCTATGTCTTGTTGGTTTCAGCTCAAGTATTTGTAAGTGAATTATGATTACTGCTCTTACCTGTTTCAAGGTAAACGAGTAAGGTTGCACCACTTAGACGTAGGTAGGGTATTGAAAGTAGAGGACCTTGGGCTGGGATACGTCCTGTAACTGTAAATGGATTTACTCTTATTACAGGCTGACGACATCGGTGCAAAGAAGCTGGAGGAACAGATCATTCTGGCTGACTCGCAGGTTTGCTTGGCCCTGCTTACATTTTTGCAGCAAGACCTTGGAAGCTATGTGAGGGGAAGCTGGGTGCTGAGGAAAGCTTGGAAGGCCTACCAGCAGACTTACTTGCAGCTGCTCGACATCTATCGAAAGATCATGCCGCCCACTCCAGATCTGCCTTGTGCGTATCTACTTCCATTCATTGGCTCTTATTCACTCAGTTGGCCAGTGTTTCAGAAGAGTTTGGCCCATGGCAATAAGGTAAGAAGTGGGACAATTGAAGGATTAAGGTGCATGAATAATAATTCAGATGGGAAGTTGTATTATAGTTTATTTAACAACCGTGCCACTTCTCCTCCAAGGCCACTGTCCTCTCTTCAATACTTGTCAACATGAGTAACTCTGCATGTGATAATAACCGTTATTTTGACTAACCACACTAATATGCGTAAATGGGGTTAAGACTTCCCGAGTGAGTCAAGCCTTCCTCGCGACACCAGTTGCCCAGCAGATCTGGACAGCGATTGGTCCGTCCCTGAGTCCCCCTCGCCCAATCCCGGCCAGTCATCCAGGATTCCTCATTCATTGTCGCTCAATGGGCTCAGAAACGGCTCCTTCCTCCTGAATCCATTCTCTCTCTTCTCGTCATCTTCACCCACTGTCTCATCAGCTGCATCCAGGCCCACAACCCCAACATGGCAAGTTATACTAACACAAATAAGTACATTTCTACCTTTCATAACGTAGGACTTACTTATCTAGAACATGACAATGGTGGTAAAATGGGTACTCACTGCAAGTTGCACCCCCTTTGCGCCTACTGCAAATCTTTGTACAAAATTGCAGAGCAAAGTGGCAAGTTACAATGCTGATTGCTCGGAGGGTAGCTATCCTCCGAGCAGTGCAACTTGCTATTTGATCAGAGGTCTGGGGATAGGTGCAAAAGACGTGCACAGAAAGCCCGTTTTATAGCCATGAATTTTACAAATCAGTATTTACACTTGAACTAATTTTGAGACTTCCCTAATTAAGAGTCATCACATTAAAATGCAGGCCAATGTGAATGGAAATCTAAAAAGCATGGCAAAGTGCCAATCAATCAATAACTGGTTCCTAGTGAGCATGATTGAGTCACATTGTAACTGTGTACAAAAGTGCGATTTTCTTGCAAAGAAGTTGTGAAACGTACAAGTAGTTGCCCTACTCGTATGTGATTCTAAACTGCAACTTACTGAGCCTGTCTGATTGGCCTTTTGTTTTTACACTTTATGGATCCTGAGCTTACTCCTACATCATGTGCATGCATGTCATAGAACTCATTTGTCAGAATAAGACTAACAAATGTTATGCTGTTGCAATTTCATGTATGTAGGAACTGTGTTATATGAGGGAGAATTCCATTCATGCCACCGATCAGATGTTGAAAATTGTCGTTTGTTTTTTCTCAGTTCCATTAGCCCCGAGACTGCTTCCAGGTTGATGTCAGCAGTCAGTTTTGGATATGGTGTGTTCCAGCTGTGTGTCTCATTACTTCCGCCATCACTGCTCAGGCTGATACATTTGCTGGGATTTGAAGGGGATAGGCAGACTGGCATTACTGCCTTGCTCTTTGCCAGGCGAGGACAAGACATGAGGGCACCCCTTGCTACGTAAGCATAAGATACTATCATCAAACTACCAGACTATGTCAGCCCTGGCATGGGAAAGGTACATCAGGGTCAGGGAAATTGTGTTCAGTAGTGTACAGAAGGGAGGGATGGAAGGTATGCTAAAAAGTTGAATGTTTAGAAAGAGTAAGAAACTATTGGAGGAATTCTTACTGCAAAAGAAACGTGACAGTAGGTAAGAGGAGTCCTCTCCATTCAGCTAATATCTTTCAAGGCAAGAAATACTGGCCAGTGGGTATAATCATTTTGTGGAATTTTTAATTAGCCTTCTTCATTTCTGTCCATCACCATTAGGCTTGCCCTCCTCTGGTACCACACAATAGTCCGTCCTTTCTTTGCTTTGGATGGCTCCAACATCCAAGCTGGAGTAGAAGCAGCCCGGCAGTTGATCTTGGAGTCTGAAGAAGAGTTTGGTTCCTCTGCTCTCTTCCTCTTTTTCCGGGGCCGAGTTGAGAGACTGCAGTGCAATATTGGAGCTGCACTTGCTGCTTATAGAGCTGCTGTCAAGGCCTCTCCGCAGCATGAGGTCCAGCTGCTATGCCTACATGAAATAGGGTGGTGCCACCTGCTGCAACTCTCATGGACTCCTGCTCATGCTGCCTTTTTGGCCTTACGTTTGCACTCCAGGTTAATGCTACTGTGTTCTCAATTTTCTTGAACATACAGGGTGGTCCAACTTTTTTGTCCGAACAGCTATCACACAGCTATTGACAAATTCGGCCTAAGCTGCTTATGTTGTAGTGCGTTACCTGGCAACCCCGGCCGGCGGGCCAATTCAAACATCAGCACATGGAGAGTGCTTAGTCGCACCTCTCAGAGTTGGAGTATGTGCAGGTTCTCATGGTGCTCCTCTGCCACTGGGGCCAGGTTAATTGTGTATTATTAGAGCCCTGGAAGCTCTTGGCCGGATATGGATATGGAATCGACAATGGAAAGAACACCACTCGTCTCCATGGGCTGATGTTTGAATTGGCCCGCCGGCCGGGGTTGCCAGGTAACTCACTACAACATAAGCAGCTTAGGCCGAATTTGTCAATAGCTGTTCGGACAAAAAAGTTGCACCACCCTGTATATCATGTCACTCACTTGTCAGTTGACAGAAAGTTGAATGAAAAACTGTGTTTGATGGATATCTGCAATTTTTTCAATGCGCGGCTAAATTCATTAGTTGTTTAATGTGACATTGAAATACAAGCATTACTTAGTTCATGGATCACAGCTAGTTGAAGGTTGCAGTGCATACCTAAAATTTATAAATACTTTCTGTACCAAAATTCATTATGGGACAGTAGAAAAATTATGACAAGTGATACTTGGTCATGACTTTTTAATATCACAAAGCAAACTAGAGTTCAAACTTTGTGGTGCATCGAACACACACAAAAGGGAAATATTTTAAATTGTAAATGATAATACATTTGTATGTATTAAATTCATTCTCCTCTACTTCCCTGTCTGAATTGCTGTGGCCATTTGAAGCCACATTGGCATTTTACACTGGGAATGTAAAATCGGTGCACAACTTTTGATCTAGTGGTTAGGTAGTTATTTAGTGTGCACATGTCAGACAGGTGCAGGAACTTATCAGATTCTTGAGCAAGGAATGTGCTTTGTCTTACATTGCTCTATGAGCAGCTAAATGAACCAATGAATTTATCACATCATGTAAGCCACAATAATCTGCCTTAGGCACTTGCTGAATTCCCCATGCAAATCTGTCCTTATCCTTACACTCAGGTGGTCAAAGTCATTCTACGCTTATATGGCTGCTGTGTGTACTGGAGCAGCTGGCAACGCAGGGGATGCTGAACGACTAGCATCAGACGTTCCCAAGCTCGCCCGATGTCCTTCTCGAGGGAACCAGTTAGAGGCATTCATATTGCGACGAGCCAAGAAGATGGAGAGCGAAAAGCTGATGGATGCCCAGAGTTGCCAGCTGTTGGGCTTTGAGCTCTTGTTCCTTTGGCATGCAGTCCCATCTTGCGATGCTGCAGTGCTCCAAGATGTTCAAGCATGCTGCCAGCAGATGCCTCAAGAGGGGCCCTTGGAGCCATTGCGCCAACTTGTCATGGGTGCTGTTGCAGGAAGTTTAGGTGATGGTGAGGCTGCTGTTGGGTGTTTCCGAAGGTGTGTGAGCCTGGCTCCACAACTTGAAGCTCCGGCGGCTGCACAAGGGCCACCACAGGCACCACAAGAGGCACCAGATGACACACATGTCACAGCATTTGCACTGTATGAGCTTGGTGTATTGCTGTGCAAGGATCCTCAGGTATAAATGACAAAATTTAAATATGGATTATGCATAGTTACAGGGCAAAGCAGTGATTGGGTTTTAAAACGACAAAAGCAGTCATTAAGCTTTGTATTTGTGGAACTTGGTTGGTAGGCTGCATTAACTATCTAAATAGTCCTTTCAAATTACTTTGGATAGCATTTTGTTCCATATCTTGGTAATACATCTTAAACCATTCATTTTTCAGACCCGAGATGAAGGCCGTTCATTACTCCAAGAAGTGAGAGACAAATACAAGAACTATGACTTCGAGAACAGGCTGAGTGTGAGGATCCATGCAGCCCTACGCAATGCAGGGTAGATGCTAAAAATGCAGTGCAAAATTTAAGTAGGTCAGATTAATATTATGAAGGGAAACAAAAATAACTACTTCATCCCAATCATATACTCACACACTTTTAACTTCATACTCACCATAAAACCACAGTTGTTAGGGGTTAGGCTTCCACGATTTTTTCCAGGTGACAATAACGATTGCAGAGCTTTACGAAAGGTGGTACAGTAACAGGACTGCATTAGTTACCTCCTTCACGAAGCCCTTCAATTGGCTAAGGTATTACATTTGCAATTATTGTGAGTGCAGTGATATTAATTTCCCCCCTCCCACTTTCCCTTTTTGCCTGTGATAGGGGAGCTTAGTTGTAGATATTCTCACCCTGTGCTTTGCAGGGAATAAAGAGGAGGAAGGTCTCTATTTTTTTAACATCTCCACTACATAGCTAGTCCTCACATTGTCAACGATTCCATCCCTTTGGTTAATCTCGCTATTCCTGCTGCCAAGCTTCTGCATTACCCCTCACATGCAGCAATGTTAATTTGGTCAAGATATATTTAAAACAATCCCAGGAAATAAATCCTGTGTATGTTCACTTCTAATAATGACACTTGTATACTGGAATCTCCTTATAATTAACTCGGATGAATGCCAAGTCCCCAGTGCAAAGAGGGGGCTGTGGAAGTAATTATGGATTGCTTATCCCAGCAACCACTTTCAAGAAGCAACCAATTTGAAACAATCAGGGCCAGATTCACATGTTAAGCTTATTGTTTCTGTTCATGTTAATTACTGGAATTATTCAATTATTTCTTCACCTACCCACCTCAACTGGGGGCTTGAAATTGACCCACCCTATATAGAAACAAAGGTTTAGTCTCATCTCCATTAAGAACCGATTGAGAGGCATAATCTTAGTATCGTATATACATCTAGTCCCTGACTTACATAAGTGGATTGTTCTGCAACATTTTATGTAAATTGAATTTTATGTAACTTGGAACTTTTAAAACATTATTTAGTTTACTGTGCTGTACTTTACAAATCAATCCTGGAGTCACTGTCATATTCAATTGAGGCCCTTGCAGGCAGAAAGAGATTGCCTGCGAGACCCTTAAGTGGGTCGGAAATGTCTGTTATGTCTAAACTGGGTAGTTGCCATGGTGTGGAATTTAATTAATTTTTTTGCATTTGCTGGAATTTTGCATTACTACTTTGTTCTGGAGATTGTTTTGCACATGTCAAAATTTTTAAATACATAAGGTGGAATCTACAGGACCTACTGTATGTCAGAGCTATGTAAGTCAGGAACTGGTTGTATTCAAATCACCACCTCAGAATGCTTTCTGAATTGGAGAAACTCAGTGGGACACCCGTGCATGACATTCTCTAGGATTTCACAACACACTTTTCAACAAACCTCCAAATGTTACAACTGTGATTGCAACAA
Source organism: Catajapyx aquilonaris (assembly GCA_000934665.2). Taxonomy (NCBI): domain Eukaryota; kingdom Metazoa; phylum Arthropoda; class Diplura; order Dicellurata; family Japygidae; genus Catajapyx; species Catajapyx aquilonaris. Next base: position 108,420 of record KZ538119.1, read on the forward strand.
TTACATAATTGTTATTAAACAACATTGAGATCTCAATTATCTTCAAAGCCACTTGGCATTTAGCTCGTTTCTGGCCCAGGAATGCATTCAACAATGGCATGCATTTTTGTTGGGCAGTTCATTGGATTGTATTGTGGAAGGTATCAGATTGGGTCATCCATAAGATAAGGAAAAGTGGGCTTGGGGAGGGAGGGACATAAAATGTATCACTTCTCCTACCATTTGTGTAGTACAGCCAAATCCCTTGTTACCAGTAATGGGGTTAGTTACCAGTCTAAGAAATGCCTCGAGTAACTTCAGGATTGAGGATGTAAAACTGTAAGTTTTGTGTGATGAGGGTGATGGTGATTTTGGACACCCATCACTTGTTAGTAATGTACCCTCAAATGACTAAATTAATGACAGTTCACTTTAAATGGGCCTCGACTGCTCCTCCAGAAAAAGTCAACTGGCTATTTGCTAACCTGAGCAAAGAACTAATGTTAGCACTGTATGCCTTCTTGATCCTCTGGACCAGAGTAAGTTGTTAGACACTGAAAACGACTGATTTCTATTACCCCCACCCTGATGTCTGGGGAGGCACAAGAACCAGTGGGAGTCAGTGTTACATATGGAGGAGCTCCAGGTGATCATTATTTGCTATAGCAAGATTTTAATTGTGCAAGGTCTAGTATTTTCAATTACTTGTTTAATTTTCAAGATGTCTTTAACTTGGGAGATATGTCTGGAAATGAAGTCCCCTTTTATTACTCTCAGTTATTGGGTTAGTGCACCGCCTATTTTTAATGGGCATCTGGCACGGTAACTTTATTGCTTTTTAAGGTGTACAAGCTTTTTGTTGGTCCTTTTCCGTAACGCCCAGGTACCACGAGCAAGGGAAGGGTGACTGGGAGGGGATGTGCAAAAGGCAAGTGCAATGTCTCAAACGGTACATTTTGTGAACTCCCCTGGGTGGATTAATTTGTCAGAGATTCCACCCAAGGCGAAGCCAGAGACTACCTAACTCTGCACGAGATGAAGGGGGGAAAGCCCGGGCTTGGGATCGAACCCTGGACCCTTACATCTGTGGGCGCGTATGTTACCGCAGCGCCACTCTGCCTCCCCATTCCTCTCAGTTATGGTCATGCCAAGCTATTGCTCTGTTCATATCACAGAAGGTTTGAAAACCTATGTACGAGGTGCTACCCAAAAGTTCGCGGACTGATTTTTTCCCGAAAAATTACATTACCGCACACCTTATTTTCGTGTAACACCTTCGAAGTACTCCCCATACTGATCCCAGTGCTCTTCCCACTATTGGATGCTTTGTGGAAGTCATTTTTTGTTAGGGCTTTCAGCACAGCCTGCGATTCTTCATGGATCTGGTTTACGGAGTCAAATCTTCTTCCTTTCAGCTTAATTTTCATTTTCGGGAAGAGGAAGAAGTTGCAAGGAGCTAAAGCTGGTGAAAAAGGCGGCTGAGGGACAATCGTCATATTGTGAGACACCAAAAACTGCTGGACGGCACACACGTCGTGAGCTGGTGCATTGTCACGATGTTGTTCTCACGTCACTTCGCAAGGGGTTTCATTCGAGTGACCTCCCTCAGCCACCTTTTTACCAGATTTAGCTCCATGCGACTTTTCTCTTCCCGAAAATGAAAATTAAGCTGAAAGGAAGAAGATTTTAGAATAATTTCATACACTTTCTATGGGTTGTGCACATCAGAGGAAGTCCAGAAGGAGCGTCATCTTCCATGGTCAAATGTGGTCATCTTTGAACCTATTATACCATTTGTATGTCCCTAAAGCATTGTCACCGAATGCATCTTGTAGCATCCTGTGAGTTTGCAGCACTTTTGCCAAGTTTGAAACAAAATTTACCCCGTTTTTCAGGTCATCCATTTTCACCCCCGGATAGAATCGCAGAACGCACCAAACACGACACTACAAAAACCCCCACAGAAACTGACCCATTCAACCTCCGACGCTGCCACTTGGCAGAATAGTTCAAAAAGGTCACCTGCAGCACTGCCTAGAGTGGTAGCGACAAACTATAAGTGGTTCAAATGTATTGGCCCCAGTTTGCGAAATTTTGGGTAGTACCTCATATGTGTACATATTTAAAAAACAGTCTGCTTCTTGAGGGCAATGTTCACCCAATGCGAACACACAAAATGAGATTAATACAACAACAACAACAACAACACGACATTTCCCTATGAGGGGTAGTCAGCGATGAAGGGAGACGCAAGCTAACCCAACATATGAACTAATAAAACTCATGAGAATAAACCTAAAAACAACCCGTCCCACCCCCCACCCCTGCCCACCTCAGACATCACCATATCCTCAGACATATTTACCCATTAATACACTCTCTCGTAAAATGCATTTCATTTATAGTGACAGGAAGCAAAGATGGTGGCACCACTTTATTGTTCGTAAATAGGTCACAAACGTGTTTTGTTATTTACATTGTTACAATTATGTATAAGTTGTTAATCCCATGATGAATTGGAATCATTATGCTCAAGGAGTACTGTACTTGCACATAATACACCACCACATTCATTAACATGGTGCTACACTGTGGAATTTGTTGTTCTTGTTTGTTAAATAACTTCGTGAATAAAATAAGACATCAAAAGCACAATCTAAAAATGACATAATATAATTCACACATAAGGCCGCGTTTACATATGACCAATTTGATCAGCTATGAGCATCGCTGAGCGATGAAACTAATTGTTAAGGTCGAAAGTAGCAGTCATGTTTTGGAAGGGAGATCATCGCCCTGACAAAATCACTGAGGTCTATTTGAAATTAACCTGAGCAATGTCACATCGCTGCATGCATGAAGTCATTGACAAATCGACCAATGAGACAGCAGCACACCGTACCATATTCAGGTGGCAGTACTGTGGCAGCACAGCGATGTGTAGTGACGTCAGTACCGCTACAGCTTGCACCGCTCAATGATGCTTATCGCTGAGCAAATTGCTTATATGTAAATGCAGCCTAAACCTAGCAAGACCTAATTATCGTGTTTTACATCATTGGCATATTTGTTCATGCTCCTATTAGCTCTTCAGTGTTATTTTTAGAATTAGTCAGTATGATTAACAGTTCTGATGGTTCTCAAACACATAATAGTTGTGCATGTATGGACACAGGTATTTCACCCATTGGTAACTAACATGGTAATGTATGTAAAATGTCAGAAGTAAATAATAAGTTACCCAGTGGGTAAGTTACCTCAGATGTGCAGATTATGGCTCCATATGAGGGTTGCATGATGGTCTTACGGAAATGAATTGATAAAGCAATCCTGTGGAGACCTAGGGAAAATCTCGATGTATAGGTATTCACAATGCATAATCTAACAAAATTAGAGATTATCTCCTTAATTTGTGTTCATACAACTGGTCCTAAAATTCAATACAAAATCTACACTTGCTGATTGCTGGTTTGGTAAATCAGATGTTATACCAGTGAAAAACTGGGACATACACTGCATCATGTAAAGTAGTTTTGCCATTTTAAATCACTTTCAAGATGTGAATAACGTATACATGAAGAGCTAAAAGTTAGCATACCAGATTTCAGTTGGCTTTATTTCAGCAGAGTGCTTGCAACAGTGCTACCTACACATGTGCCCCTTCACCGCAGTGATTCCAGCACACACTGTTAAACCAATTAAAGAATATAATATTAATTAAACAATGTACGAGTATGTTGTATTTTTGAGCTGTACAATTTCCCTCACACATTCTCAGCAGGTACAAGACAGGAACTTGTCCATATGATACAAGTATGGGATTCACTTGGCTGTGTTTATGTAACAAGTGCTTGTGTAGCAAATACCTGGTCTAATATGGATGGCAACTTCAGAGTGAATTCATCAACACTATGATTTACTGCGGCTCTTTGATCCATCTGTGATATTACTAATGTACGTGGTATGCATGTCATGTGAAGTCAGGTTCACAATAGTAATGACTCAGGAAGTCACTAAATGTTAATATTAATAACTCAATACAGCAGCAGTCTTCAGCTGTTGGTCAGCAGACCCATATGGCTCTATAGGATACTACAATGGGGTTGCAGATAGAAAGAAATTTCCAATTAGAAAATCAGCTGTGACGCACAAAAACTTTCTGAAGCAAAATAAGAGTTCAAATGTGCGTATTGTTAGATTTCCTCCTAGACACAGTCGCAATGAATTTTTTTATATGCAATAATGACATGTAACAAACTCATCAATATCCAGAGTAACAGGGTTAGGGATGCCGACACTTAATTGGACGGATGGTTTCAGTTGCAAAATGGCCTTGAAAATTGTACGATGAAGAGCATGGATAGGTGCATTATTGTGGAAATCTTTGGCAGTCTATCAATTGCAATGCGGAATAAGCAAATGAAGCAGGATCCTATATTATAGTTTGCATAGTTATCATAATGTGGACCAGTTTCATTAATTTTGTGAAGTTACCCTGTTGTCACATTCACCTATACTTTGCTCAAAAAAAATGCATAGCCTCCAAAACTCAAGGGTGTTCCCAGGCCCAAGTTGATGACCCACAGGAAGGGCAGGGGAAGTTGTTGGATTTGTAACCCCTGGGTTGCATTAAAACAGTCTCAGTGAAGACTCTGCACTTGGGTTCTCGAATACTCTTGGTTCAGGTCTACATTTATCTTTCTACATGCCTGACCTTGTTTACATAGACTCTTCCCACCCTTTTTGAATCATCAACTTTGGGAGAAGAACACCCTGTTTATTGCACAGGAATTAATGTTGGTGCAATCACATGACTTCACAATGAGCACCTTCAACAGAGAGTAAAAAAGACCATATTTTTCTTGGTCCATGCTTATTAACAGGATTCATGCTCAATTGAGTTTTGCCATTCGAAAAGGCAGGTACGACGAAGCTATTTCTGACTACGATTACAAGTAGCTATAGCAGATAACTTCTTTTGTGCATTATTTTTGTAACATTAAAAATATATCTGTGGCCTGATAGTACTGGTTACATCCACCATGAAATCCACTTCTGAGATTTTGTGCACATACAGATTTTTTTTTTTGAAGGGGGGG